>BRZM01000869.1:0-38942 GCA_033238685.1 Lates japonicus
GTTGCACAACAAACGAATACACGGCAGTCTGATTGTGACACAAACGCCGCATGTTTGAGAGCATTTCTGAGAATGAGGGAATTCCAACACTATTTTCCACCCAAGCTGCAAAACCTGATGCATAATGAGACTATTTTCTGGGACAAAGTGGAGCAGTTGCATGACAAATTCTCCCCCTAGAGTAAACAATCTGTGTCTGATTGCCCCCTGATGTTATTTTATTTTATTATAAGGCCTCAAATGACTTTGATCCTAGCTACAGAGGTATGGTCTGACACACCATTTATTCAAGAACTGTACTAACAGTGCTAACATTTACCTCCAGTGGTGTCTACCCATGCTGATAGTTTTACTTTTAGATCTTCAGTATCAGTCAGGAACACTGCCTCTGTTACTCTGAATAACCCATAGACTTCACTGTCAACCATTTTCATTGAAACTACTTTCTACCAAAGAAATAGTCCCCATGAAATCTGCTGACAGTGGACTGTGGATGATTCACAGCAAACAGGGCACTGAGTCTGTGAAGACATGTTTCTGTTGATTTAAAAAAAAAAATCAATAATATTGTCATTAATAACAAAGTATCAAATGTGGAATAGGTGACTAGTAATCAGAAACCTAAAGGGAATTATCACCTGAATCTGCAGCTCCTCTCTGCTTTTTGAAGTAAACTGGGGCCCAGCAACAGAAGGAGTTTAATCCAGCAGCATTTTATTGTTGGTCATGATAATTTTGCCCAATCACATTTACATTTCTAAAACACATCCTAATTTATAAAATCAACATATGTTTTGTAGTAAAGTCTTGATGTGTAACCTTTAGCTGTCAAGTAAATGTGGTGGAATAAAAAATAAAATACTTGGCACTGAATTTTATTGTGTATTAAAAGTATAAATGGCATGAAACTGAAATGCTCAAGTAAAAATAAAGTATCTCCATGTTATATTTGAGAACAGTACTTAAGTAAATGTATTATATTTACATCCCACCATTGATTTTCAGCTCAGAAATGCATGTGAACAAACCAGAAACCCCTGCAGACTTTCAGTTTTCATTTCCTTAAGTTCCTCCCCCTGAACTCCAAAACACAGCGAGTCACATGACCAGTTTGTCGCTGCACTTCCTGTTTATTTCAGAGGAGAATGACCCACCTAGGTCAGCAAGTTTAGTTTATATGTAGGTTATGTGATACTCCGTATTGTTAGTTTGTAACACACCGAACATGGCACAACTTCCGTGTTTTGCTCTGCTGTTGTTGTGCAGCGCGGCTCCGCTCGCGGCGGCACCGACTAAAAGTAGCTACCTGCCGGGCACAGGTGAGTGGATTTCCCGTTAATGAGGACTCCGTTGAAAAGCTAGCAGTTTGTTTCTTCCTTGTGTCTCCAGCCACAGAACTACTATGGCTACAGTTGTACAGCTTGAATTGATACTTTGGTACTTTATCTGCTGTAGGTTTCACTGGAAAATATGAACTGTTTTGTGCGGTTGCGAGGTAAAAAGCGACATTTTCTTAAATTTAGAGCTGTATGCTGGATGTCATTCTGGCCGAATTTACCCTAACACATTGTGGATTTATATTAAGTGTTGAATTTTTCTGTTAAGGGTACAGTTTGTTTGCGAGTGACTAAAAACTTTTTGTTCGACAGATTTTTAAACGCAGTCTGGCAGAGACGCCAGAGAATCGCACTCTCTTACTGTTCACGGAAGAAAAACTAGGCTGTGAGATAAAGAAGAAATAGAAAATAAGACTCAGTATTTCCTATTATGTCATTACCACACAACAACACAGCAACCAAATAAAGTCAGAAAAGACGAGGTGAATAAATCAGCCCTATAATACATTACAGAAGGAAATGATGTGCAAAAAACTAAATCAGATACAGCAACCTGAAAGAAATTTGCATCCTAGATTACACATTTTTAACCTTTTCCCAGCATAACTGTTGTCAAAAATATCCCATGCACATCTTCTATATTGGGTTTTTTGCACGATAGATAAATTGATTTTTATTCTTAAAAAATTATTTTAACCTAATTTTCACAAACTGTATTTTCGGTTTTTCATCTCTGTCCACACTTTCTCCAAAACGTCTCATCCCTTATCATTTCTCCTCATCCCTCCACCTTTCCAGGCAGGTTCTGGCACATCACTGATCTCCACCTGGACCCCACCTACCACCTGGCCCCAGATCCCACCAAGGTTTGCTTCTCCTCCAAAGGAGCCCCAGCCACCCACGCCGGCCTGTTCGGGGACTTCCTGTGTGACTCTCCCTACCGCCTCATCCAGTCAGCCTTCACTCACATGGCGCCGCTCACACAGCAGCAGGACTTCATTATATGGACCGGGTCAGTACTCTGATGAGGGAGAGTGGTAATGATGGAGGGAGAGATGGATATCATGTGTGTGTTTTTGTCGTGCTGCCTTGGGGACAAACACTGAATAACTTAACGTCTGTTGCAGTTTCACCAGCAAACAGCTCATAAACTATTTACAGTAGTTTCATATCCTGTTCTCTCACTACAGTAGCAGTCCTATACCTTGTGTGTATTCGTGTGTGTCCATCTGTTCAGTTTTATGTAAGAACCAAACCACTTTGTGGCTTCAGACTGAAAGATTAAAGATGGTTCTCTGAACAAGCTTCACTTCTTCAAGGGAATGTTTTAGAGATGAATGACATGGACGGCCATTTTATTTATTACAGACATTCATGTTCTGCACAGGGTGTGTTGTAATAATCGTAATGAACGCCTGATTTTTCATGTAGCACCACAATTAGCGTTTTGTTCAAAGCACTGCTCTGACTACTGACGGCAATGTACACGTTTTACACATCAGAGTGTGTTTACAGTTCTTGGGGAGCTGTGCGAGGTCTGATTAATTGTCTCATGTGATGCCAGTTGTGTCAGTGTTGTTTGGGGCTGAATTTGAAAATAGAAAAAGCTGAGGGTGGGGGAAAGAGGTGAGCTTACCAGACCAGATAGAAGCTCAAGACTACATTAGGTGCTGCACATCATGAGACCAACATATATATATTTTCATTATATAAATGCAGCACTAAATCAGTGGAGTACTCACTTAATGTCAGCTCATATTCTGCTAATCTCTGTTTAGGGACAGATGACATTCTAATTTTAGTTTCCAGTGTTTCCTCTCTCGTCTGGTGAGGTGATAGAGTGATGACTAAGTCCAGGGTTTTGATTGTCATGTGGGTTCCTGTAAGAAGCACAGGACCGTGTGTGTTTGCTTTCATGTGTGCTGGGAAGCAGAAGTGTCACTTCCTCCTGTTATGTCTGACTCTGAAAACCACTTTCACTTCACTTTACTTTATTATCTCCTGTGTGGTTTGTGGGTGAGCACACGATGGAGTTTATTCATCAAGCGTCCATATGAACAGATTATGATCTGGACCTCACTCACTCGTCATGTTACCATCATTAGAGGTGGAAAAGCATGTGATTGACGCTGCAGCACTTATTTAAAGTAAAGTCAATAAAGCTCCAATCGAACACTTAAGCATCAAGCCTTGAGAGATGACAAAGACGTATCTACTTGCCATGAAAGGTAGCTTAAAGAGAGCTCTGTATATTCTGGGGGAAGTGGAAGCCAGTGTTCACCACACTATAATAAAAGCGTAGTTGTAAGCATCAGTCACAGCAGTAGTACCTCCATACAGCTCTCTATTAATCTGCAGCTAATCAGCTAAGGCAGGAATTCGTAGTCTTATTAAATATACTTAAGAGAACGCCTTGCCACTTAAAACTTGAAAAGACACCCTGGGGGTAGAGGATTACGTTACTGTGCAAGCAGATTTTTGCTTTATTCTGTTGTTACTGGGCTTTGTAGCATGAGTTTGCCTTTTCACTCAAAGAGGAAATCCATTGTACAGTGGAGTCCTTGTTATTGCTGCAATACTGTACAACTGAGAAAAATCCTGCTGAGGCACCATGTCTGAAAAAATGTCTAAAACTCTGATTTCCTACAGAGGAAACAGTCATGTGAGGAAATAAGGGATTTTTACCTGGTTTCTACTAAAGCTACTCCCAGTGACTTTAACCCTGGCCCTAACTTAGTGACAATAACACTGTGCTTCTGTTGTTCATTTGAGCACCCGGGTTCACACTGGATTTTATTTTCCCCTCTCTCACAGTGACAGTCCACCTCATGTCCCTGCAGGTGAGCTCTCTACAGACATAGTGATCCAGGTGATCAGTAACATGACTCAGACCATCAGACAACACTTCCCCAACCTGACAGTCTATCCCGCCCTGGGAAACCACGACTACTGGCCACAGGTAGGACGGCAAGTGGGATCTCACTGTTTATTATAATTCTAGGAGACTCACATTTAAAGTAACATGTTGTCATGTAACATCTTTACATCATTGTTCTTAGGACCAGATGCCGACCTCTACTAACGCCATCTACAAAGCTGCTGCCCAGCTGTGGAAACCCTGGCTGCAGGCTGAAGCTCTGCTCACACTCTCACAAGGTAACTGGAGCTTCTGTGTGAGTGTTTTTTGTCAATTTATCCCAGTTTAAGTCTCTCAGACCTATAGAATATGTTTTAGATACTTTAAACACATTATTCACAACATTATGACTATACAGATAAAGATAAAGTGATATCACTCTGTGGTTATCATGAAGTAAACATCAGGCTTCATTTTATGCTTTGTTGTGTTCCTGCAGGTGGTTTCTACTCCCAGCTGGTAAAGCCTGGTTTGCGGTTGATCAGTCTCAACACTATCCTTTACTATGGACCTAATAAAGTCACACAGAACATGACAGACCCTGCAGGACAGTTTGAGTGGCTGGAGAAAACTCTGGAGAAAGCTGCTCAGAGCCTGGAGAAGGTCTGATATCTTCTGTTTTCACATAGCCCTGACCTTTGAGTCATCATCACTGCCAGTGATCCTGACACTGAACAGCTGGGATTTAAATGTGTCTTTCTTCATGCTGCAGGTGTACATCATAGCCCATGTACCTGTGGGGTACCTGCCCTTTGCCAGAAACACCACCGCCATCAGAGAGAGCCACAACGAGAGGCTGGTTGCCATCTTCAGGGAGTACAGTCATGTCATTGCAGGTCACTTCTATGGCCACACCCACCGCGACAGCATCATGGTGCTGCTGGACCAACAAGGTAACAAGTCATTTTATGTTCCCATTACTATGTAGTGTAAATCAGACTTCTTATAAAGCTCTCACCTTTTACTAAGGATTAAATAAAGATAATAGGGAGGTAGTTATGTAATTTCTCAAAGGCTGTTTCAGAATCAGTCAAAGGTCTCTTCTGAGATTATTGACCAGAGCAATTTCATTAAAACATATTTCTCAAAAACCAGACTGGAACTTCTCAAAGTAGGTATTCTTGGATAAATACTGTTATGTGCATGTAGGATAGATTAGCCAGAGTTTTGCAGTGGGAACTCATCTGACTACTCAAGTGCAGTGAGCAGGAATGATTAAAAACACACACAGATCCACTGACAGACTTTTTAAAATAAGCTACTTGGAAATGGATCCAAAACACATGTTTACACCTGGATGCATTCACAGATTTGTTGAACTGAATGATGTTGTGTTTGTGTTCTGTAGGTAAACCAGTGAATTCTCTTTTTGTGTCACCGGCTGTTACACCAATCAAACATGTTTTGGAGCCGTACTCAAACAACCCAGCTTTCCGTATGTACTTGTACAACACCAAGGACTACGCTCTGTTGGTAAGAAGCTCAGTGCTGCACAATCAGATCACATCTTAATCACATGTCAGATGCTTTCAGTCAGACGGCAGATTTACTCGCCTTTAGAAAACCAAGGTGACCTTTGCAAATGTGCATATTTCATCTACAGGTTATAGTTGCAGCATGTTACATTCCAGCCAGTATATGATTGTTGTACATCTTATTCCAACACTATGTCCATTAAAACGCTGCTATAACAGCCTCTGCTGTTTTGGCTCAGAAAACCATCAAATCAACCTATAAAACATAAAGCAGAGGTTATAATCATGAACTCATTTAATGCTTACATATCTGAAAAACTGAAATCTGGAGGATTGACAAATTTTGTCTGACAAATTTTGACAGACCTGGAGCTGTATAGTTGGTGTGACTTTCTCTTTTCACAGAGGGATCAGTGAGATCCAAGGAGGTCTCTATACTTTTTACTAAACAATAAAACCTTAGAAAATAAAAAACTTCTGCAAAGACACAGAGAGAGATGAGAGCTGCTCGTCTTTGTAAGATTGATGACAAATTTAGATCAAACTACAAATGCTCTGCGCTCGAACACCTACTCTAACTTTTATCTCCCTGATCAAAGACAGAAGAAACAAGTCTCTCTTGATGATTAATCACGGTGTCGATCAGCAAACAAAAAACTGTTTCTGCCATTCAAAAAGACTCAAAGACTTTTTTCTCACTCCCCTCTCTCTCCCCCTTTTGGTGCCTTTCTCTCTCTCTGAAGGATATCTGGCAGTACTATTTGAATCTGACGGAAGCCAATGAGAAACAAAGATCTGACTGGAGGCTTGAATATATCATGACTGAGGCTTTTGGACTGACTGACCTGCAGCCACAAAGCCTGCTCCAGCTGGGCCTGAGCTTCAGGCTGCCGCAGACCAAGGCCTTTGACAAGTATTTCAATAACTACATGGTCAGTTACAACAGCAGTATCATCTGTGACGGAGGCTGTAAGGTCAGTCAGGTGTGTGCTGTGCTCTACCTGGACCAGCTGTCCTACTCCAAATGCGTGGCAAAGGGAGAGTGGTAGCGTGAAGGTGGATCAAAATGCCAAGGGATTGTCTCAGGTGTCACATTTAGTTTTTGACTTTTAAAATCATATTTTCTTTTATTCTGCTGGAACAATGAAAAGGGGAATGCCACACACAGACTCTGCTGCTCTGACTATTTTACTTTGACATTTTCTTCATCTAAGATCTTACTTTCTAGTGTCTGAAGATGCACCTCAGGTTGCCTATTGCACAACTCCACAGTAAATCAGTAGTTTAATAAGTATAAAATACACTAATGCAATGTGAAAAATATTATGAATATTATGATTATACTGATTTACTGTCCTCAAAGTATAAAAGTCCTCTAACTCATCTGCTCAGTTTGGTTAAAAGGCAGAATGTCTGTATGAGTGTGGATCAAAATGAAGGATTCTTAAGGGATTTGTCTCAGGAGTCAAATTTAGTTTTTAAGATGATTTATTCTTAAATCATGTATTTTTTTACTATCATAACAAAAGGACATGCTATGCACAGCCTCTGCTTCTCCTAAACATGAATCCAGTTATTCCATATTTTTTTCCAAGCTGGTTATTCATCGGATGATAATTGATCAAATATGTTTTATACTTGCCTCAAGTTATCCAATGTGGATCCAGGATACATATTTAACAAAGTAATCTAATGAAATATACAGTGAATATAATGAAAATATACCATCTTGATCATATTGAGTTGCAGACTTGTGAATGTACATTAAATCAAATCAAATTGAGAGTCACATTTAGACGTTGAAATGATAGATTGTTACTTGAATAACTCCTCTGCCTCTCAGGTTCAAGTGCTGTAGATTTCATGAGGGAAACCAGTGTTGACTTTTATCTGGAAACCTTCATAAAAAGAGTGAGATGGACTGTTTCATTACAGAGTGAGTTGAAGCTTCTCTGTCCAGTTTATTCCCTGTATCTTTATCTCTTGCTCTGATGGATTATTCCTAATCTGTGGAATGATCTAATTGCTGCAAAGTGTCGACCGTCACTTGAGTTGATGCTGCTGATTAACCATGAATACTGAGCTGTTAGGCCATTTTTATCTTCTGTCTTGTCACTTATTTCTGAGTGAAATGAAACGTGAGCGGGGTTTAGTTACAAGAAGGATTTAAATCAGCGCCTTGGATTTGATTTGATCACTCAAAGGTGTTCATACAGAGCTCACTGAACCATGCTTGTTGAATTGACAACAGGACTCTCGAGTATAAAATGTGAACAGTAATCATGTTACATATCACAGAGACAGTATTGGTTCTAATTTTGCTGTTTATTTTTATACTAAATAAAGATCTTTATTCGATGTGTTTAAACCAGCTTGTCTGTTTCATAGACAGGTTATCAGAGCTCACCTTGCCTTTGTGTTTTACAGATTATAAGAAACTTCACTGCAGGGCTGTAAGAGTTACGAACTTAAAAAGCCAGAGTAAAACTTGTGCAGGCTTGTTTGTCTCCACAGGGGAGGCAAAGGAACAGCGACTAACCTCATCTGACCCTCTCACTTCAATTTCAACCCCCTCCCATCGAAGCCCCCCCGATCTTATTCTTCTCCTGTCCAAACTTTCCAGAAACTGCTCTCGTTTCTCAGCCACCGCCTCAAGCATTTGCCTCTCTCCTCTTCCCCTCCACCCTCTCAGCTCTTTTGTCCCTTTGCCCCCCTCCCCAAGGGTTGATTACATCTCTCTTAGAGCTTCACAAGAAGCTTTTTTTATTTATGTAAAAGTTGGGCTGCAACAGAAACGAGCTGAATGATAACTTTATTTTGCTTAAATTAGATTTTTTGCACCATTACACATTGTTCTCCAGAGCAGTGGTTCCCAACCTGAGGATACCTCAGGAGTTACAGGATAAATCTTAGCAGGAAAAACACGTCTCCACAAAAGAGAAGAGATTCCTTTAAGACTTGTTTCTCATCTCCACTGTATTTGTTTGAGTTACTAAATAATTCTATCACTTCAGAGGCCTAAACCTGAAGATATAAGGAAACTGTGGGGAGGTACCAAGAAAACATAAGCCCCTTTTTAAGGTGTCACATCCCAAAAAGGGAATCACTGTCCTATAGAAGAATTGATGTTCACAAAGCTGAAGAGTGAAATACAGAACCAGAGAAAACTGTGCTGAATAACTTCACACAGAGAAAAGAAAGTTTAGAAAAAGTTTCCTTTAGAGCTTTGAGGAGTGAATCTGTAGTGTGTGTGTGTGTGTGTGTGTGTGTGTGTGAGAGAGAGAGTTAAAATCTTTCCCCTCATGTGCCCCCATCGCCATTATTATTCCCAGCCAACCCTGGCCCTCCCTCCACTCAGTGCCTGACAGAACGTAACCATGGAGACAGAGTTGGTGGCGAGCATGGTGATGGAGAGGACTCGATCGCCACGGTAACGGCAGTAGAGCTCCCAGTACCTCTGAATCCATCTCTGAGGTCACAGTTAGCTGCTATTATTTAACCACTGAACTGCCAGTTCGACACAGCAAACAGAGCCTGTGTGTGTTTGTATGAGAGGGAGACGATAACAGCAGCTTCTCTGGGTCTTAGATTTGGTTCTGGACTGATTGATGCCATGAATAGTTTCTATTTGTCTGTTAACATCATACAAACAGTCATTTGTGCTCGGTTTTTCAGGTAGTTTGTTCTGAGCATCTTGGAGAAGTTGCCACAGTTCCTCTGTGATTTAGTCTGTCTCTGTGTCTCCTGTCTCTTCACGTAATCCCAGACTGACTCCATGACGCTGAAATCAGGGTCTGTGGGGGTCAGACCATCTGTCGCAGAGCTCCTTGTTCTTCTTGTCACTGAAGTTCTTTATGTTTAGGGTTGTCGTCGTGCTGCAAAATGAATCTGGGACTGATCAAATGCTTCCCTGATGGTGTTGTGAGATGCATAAGATTCTAAACATCTAAAGTGCTTCAGACTTTTGTACAGAAGTGCAAAGTTGCAGACTGTGAACTCAACTTGGCAAATTGACAAGACAACAGGAGTGTTAAGTCTTTTTTTGATTATGTTTTGTATCTTTGTCAGAGATTCAAACCAGACTAAATACATTAGTAAAAAAAACTTGTTCTTTATTTTGATAATAAAGACTTTTAGTAAATCAGATAAATGTATCCAACACTACAAAGATCTGCCTCAGAACAGCTTGAATTTTTGAGGCACAAAGTAAAAGTATCAGAAAATAATCCACATCTTTGGTCAGGCAGTTTTGTTGATACGATCTGATGTGGAATGAAATGGTTTATAATTCTCCTTAAACCTGCTGGAAATGTCACTTGAAGGGTAAAAGAAGTAATACAACAGTGTAAAAATACCAGATTACAGGTAACACAAAGTACAGAACTGTGAGCAGCGGGTACAGTATTTCACACTGGAATAGAGTAGAAGTATAACATGACATTAAATATATCTAATTTCTACCTCTTCAAATTAAAACATTGTGACAACAGAGCTAAGGAGACGTTGCTGCAGGGTCACAGTGAGAGATCCAGTGGCTAAAAACCTTTAGAAACGGTATTGTTGGCTGTTTGGCCGGCTGCTGCACTGACTGTCTTCATAAATGACTGTCTGACTGGCCGTCTCTCTCTTTGGCTGACTGACCCACATGTTCAGGTTTGCATACATTTCTGCTTTTGTTCCAGTTGGCCGGCTGTCTGGCTGGCTGACTGTTGGCTGACTGGTGGTGCCTCACAACCAGTTAATCTGAGGATTACTGTCAGGACAGTATAGCCATCCAACTGCCCTCTCCTGGGGAGCAGGAATCTGTGTGTGTGTGTGTGTGTGTGTGTGTGTGTGTGTGTGGTACAGATCACCTAATCCCTTTAAACATCTTCAAGTTTGAAACACTGTCCCTCTCTTGAATTTAATAGCCTGTGTTCTCCCATCGAATTAGTTTCATTCCTACACTTCAGCTCTTAAACTGCTGATGTCTGACTTTACCTGTCACTTATCACTGCACACAGTTTTTGTTTTGAAGGTCTGTCTCCCGTTCTTCTCTTCAGTTTAGTCACTGTAGAGGAAGAAAGCACCTAGAGAGGATGTCTTGATCTCTGGTAAAAGTTGGAATTAAAGTTGATTCTCTTGAAGCCTTTTAACAGCACAAGAGATCTGAGTACCATTTTCCACTTAGCTAATTAAGACCTCTCATCAACCTTTGCTAATTAGACGGAGGAACATCGATTTTTTTGGGATTTCCAGGGACCCAGTTAACACTGCATGGTGGTTTGCAGGTCAAAACATGTCTAGACGTCTGCAGAGTGCTGTGAGGGTGATTTATAAGTAACAGCAGACCATAGTGAAAGGTCAGTGAGTAGTGATCAGTTTGGAAAAGAGCCCAAATTCCAGCGTGCAGTCAGGACCTGGGTTACAGTGAAATATAAACATTTAAATGTTGCAGAAACATTGGTAATACTGATTTCCTGTAGACATCTTTTGACTTACACATCACCAATTCAGTGTTCAGCCTTTGTCGTTACACATTAAGCCATAATTATCTCCTTCAGGTATAAGTACTGTATGACCTAATGAACAGAGGGTCACCACTTGAAACCTGGCTCACTTCAGATTTAGGATTTACCTCCTAGGTCTGAACGTTTGCTGCAATAACGCTGACACGACAGGTCTTGGACGTACTTTACCTCGTGTGCAGGGTCAGCAGTGTGACCGCAGGTTACCTTCGTCTTCTAGACCTCAGCTAATCCTTCTGTGTAAAACAGACTTCGTCTGGACTAAATGTGATTAGTGCCGTTTGTTGCTGAGTTGCCATTTTACATCTGCAACATTTTGAATCGCAAAGCACATTTCAACAACATGGTAATTCAAAGTGCTTTACATAAAATAGTAAAAGTGTAATAATATAGTTAGAAATTATAGACTTAAATAAAAGATAAGAAATAGAAGAGCTAAAGTTACAGATACAAATTAAAAGCAGAGGTGTCAGCGTTGATTTAAAAGAACTGAGAGCTGCAGCAGACCTGCACCTCTCTGTTAGTTTAGTTTAGTTAGATATTGAGACCACACCACATCTAACTGTTGTCTTTCTGCATTGAAGCTACACACTCTGCTGCCCACCCTGCATCATGTGTGAGAATACAACCTGCTAATCACTGTGCAGCTCATTAATAGTCTGTTAAGGCAAAAAAGAGTCTTAATCTGTCGTCTTTGTGTGTTGGAAAGATAAATGAACTGAGGCTTTTTTCTCATCTGTAACTGTAACATTTTGTATGCACGACAGAGTATTTTATTCCAGATTTACGTCTTCTTGTGCACTTTGCAGCCTGTTTTCATTAATTACAGTGGAACTTGCACTGACATCTTCAGGTTGCTAAGTTTATACTGTACATTAATAACACAACCATCAGGTTTCTGTTGTTGCTCAGATCAGCTCAACATAAAGCTCCTTTCATAGCTCTGCTCTCCCGTGTGATATTCTCTCACACCCAAGTCTCACACAGTCTATAATGGAGAGAGAGAGGGACAGAGACAGAGGGATGGGGGGTCTCTTTAGTCTCATGCTTCAGTAGTAATTTGTCAGCGGGCATGAATGGGCTCCTTCATCAGTGATGGAGACAGCAACAAGCAATCGGAGGTTGGTGTGTAGTGTGTGTGTGTGTGTGTGTGTGTGTGTACACTAGTGGGGGTCCAGTCTCAGATTGGAGTTTGCTCTAAGCCTCTTGTAGCCCAAATCGCTCCTTTGTATGGGCCCACCATAGGCAGTTCCCCGACAGCCAATCAGCCTCCACAGAGCCCATTACATCACTCTCTGATGGTGGCCGTGCCAAGTTGGACCAGCATCCACCCAAAAAATGCTAATTTGAAGAGAGCAGGAAAGCAGGACAAAAAGAAGAAAAATGCTCTGTAAATGAAAACAAGTTTAGTTCAGAACTTGTAAATACATACATTTCTAACTTTAGCTTATCGTGCTTATGTAAAATAAATCTAAAAATAATACATGCTGGTGATTATTTGATCGGTAGAAAGTTATCAACCAAGATTTTTATCACTGCTTTGTCATTTTCAGTAATTTATTCATTTAAAATGTTTCTCAGTTTTTGCAGGCAGTTTCCCTGCACATCTGAACACCATCCATCCACAGATATATAATCTTGATTCTTCTCTTGATTTTTCTAAAACTTGTGAAGGTCAGAAAGTAAACTCAAAACAAAGGAGATGCCACAAAGAGCCAAACACTAAAAACACACTTTCTAGAACTTGAGACCTTCTGTCTAAGATGGTAAAAACAGGTTGTGTGTCTGTATGAGTGTGTGTAAGAGTGTGTGTATGCATTCATGTGCTTTCAGTATGAATGAGCTGGAAGGAGGCCAGCTATTGACATCCCAGCTGCACGGTTGAGTCTCCACTCCAATTAAAATTTCACCCGGTAACGCGAGTTGTACATTTCCCACTGGAGTAAAGCTATTGTGTAAGAACACAAAGCTTTGATTATTGTGGTGATGATGAATTTGTGAATGGGCACAAAAGATGGTGGCCATTGAAAAAAGTGTCTCATTATATGAGCGTGTTATGGAATTTGTCTGTGTGTGTGACAAAGTGTTGTGTGACATAGAAAAGCATTAAACAGTGAAGTACAGAGGTGATTTCCTGTTCTGTCATTATCAGGACTTTCAGATGCCGTGATGAAGGTTCTCAGCTCCTGAACAACAACCTGCAAACATTTGAAACCAACAAAAAACTTGGCTTTCAACTTTATTTAATGTCTGGTGTTTGGCTTTTTCTGGACCTTTCAACCACATCTCAGTCTCACAGTGTCACAGCTTTGAGAAAGGCTCTGCTGTTTTCACTGCAAACTGATTAATCAGTGTTTATTCACTTTTTAAAAAAATAGCTTTTAACTACAACAGCCTCTTATCAAGGAAGTAGTTTGACATTTTGGGAAATTTGGAGTTGGCCTCATAGCATATACTTAACATGCCACTTTCAGGACATTTCATGTGTCACATTTCTGCATTTTAAGTTTTTTGTGTGTCACACAGTTTTGGTCAAGTTTAGGGGTTGGCAAGGAGAAAGATGACGAAGCATGAAATAACACCAAAAATGCATGGTGATAACATGCAAAATAACTTGAGGAAAGTGTATGTTATTCATTCTTGGAGTCTCTGAAGATGACTCTTTAGTTTTTGTTTGTATTATACAACCATAATATGATTTGTTAATTACTGATTTGGCTGATTTTCTTACCTACAGATGGAGCTATGCAAGCTGTTTCCCCCTGTTTCCAGTCTTTGTGCTAAGCTAAGCTAACCAGCAGCTAGCTGTAGCTTCATATTTACTGGAAGGAGATGAGAGAAAGTGACTGAACTTATTTCACAAAGTCACCATACAAATCCCATAACCTACAAAACTAAAATATTTATCACAGTATCTTTTTTTCCCCCAGTTTAACCTCGTTTTAATCTACACATCCTCTCACCAGTCGTGTGTCCTGGTATAGAACCAGAACCTTTGTTTCACAGTCAAACAAATACCTTGACTTGGCTCACATCCATAAACTCTAACTGTTACGTAAACACAGGTCCAGCAGTTGTATTTGGGATTTCACCTTAACTGGATAATCTCTGTGCTCTAATGTGGAGTGTGTGGTAGTTTTCTTTGACTGCATCGTATTTATTGTCGTATTGCTGTGTGTATGCTTCCTTCTTTGTCAGGTCTCTGTTAAAAAAGTGATTCTAATCTAAATGAAACTTTTACCTGATTAAATAAAAAAGCTAATGTAAGTCACCATATACATCCCTCTAAACAGCCAACTTGGGAATTGCTGCCAGTTTAATTTGTTTGGTTTAGTTGAATATAAATGGATCAAAATGTCCGACAGGAGTTCATCAGACATTCTTTCATTCCTGTAACTCCCTCTCTCCTTCAAACAAACCTGCCATATTGCAAAGACGTGCAACAAGCAATGCTTAATCTCTCCGTTCTTTCCCCCAATCCATCCCATCCATCGCTCCATCCATCCTTCCCTCCATCCAAAACTCACACAGGATCCTCCTCCCTCCCTCCACCTCCCTCTCCACCCTAGTCTGCTCTGTTTGCAGGGTCAGTGGGTTTACCCTCAGGGAGGTTTGTACAGGAGGAGAGGGGCAGAGGGGTGTGGCATGTTGACCAGTGTCTTTGATCACTATGGGGGTCACGACCCTCTTTATTCCACCTGATCAACATTGTACTGACCTTCTGGTCCGACCCCCAGTGGATAAACTACTGCATCTGGGGCTCAGTGGAGGTGCACTGGGAAACCATTCTGCCTTTTCCAGTCTTTATTTCCCACTCTTACTAATTTATCCTCTAGTTGGAATTCAAAGTTAAAAACAAATTGTTGTTAAGTGTTTAGAATTGTACTAATGTATAAGCTCCTTGTTAACATTGAGAAAACAGAGGGAAAAAATAATGTTAAGATAAATTAAAATACATCATGATAGATTAATGGAAACAAATCAATCCAGTATGTTTAATGGCAGCTGCTTTAACAGATTCCTTCACCTTGATTCTGTTTCATTTTGGTTGAAGCCTCAGACGTGGTTTTATGAGTTAGTTTATTAACTGTGTTAATGCTGCCACCTGCTGTTCATACAGTGTTATTGCCTGGTTCTGAGCTGCAGAGTGGAGGAGGATGCTGCTTGACTGTCCATACAGAGGAGAAGAAGTTTAAAACAGGTTTTTCTTCTCTGTGCAGTCGTAAAATTTATTATATCATTTTGGCTCATCTTACAACAAAACTATGTGTTTGTTTGTGTGACATGTGGCATTTTTACTGTCTCTTTTCACTCAAACTTTATGGTAATTTTCATGAATGCAAAGTGTTAAAACATGCACACGGCCAGTGTTTCATATAGAGATGGATTGTAAGTAACACTTTAGATTACAGTTAACATACAGCTGTAATTATTTTGTGATTAGTTTACACTAAAATAAAAAACAAATCAGGTGGCAAATAGTGTCAGGCCCTTACACATTGACTATTAAACAGTAAAATTACAGTATTGCAAGAGTTGCACTTACCTACATTGACCAGCAGAGGGAGCCATGGCGCCTCAGTGTTTGGTTCTGTGTCCTGACAGACAGAAGGTCACAGGTTCAGTCTGCTGTTTGATTTAAAACTGGCTCTAAAAAAAACTAAATGTCACTGATGTTCCTGATCCTATCCATGCTCTAAAAGGAGATCTAATAGATTCATTATTAGTCGTATCATCATAAACATTCTCAAAATTGTACATGGATTGGATGTTCTTCACTGGCTGCATAAAAAAAATTCTGACAGTTCAGCTGCAGAATCAGCAAAGCCTCAGACTCCCAGGATCAACTGGACATCCTCACTGTCATTGGTTAATCAGCCACTCAGCCCTCAGAGACTAAAAGAAGCTCTTCAGAAAATGACAGCTGTGCCACTGAAAACCAGAGGTAATTTCCAATGCATGTTCACAATTCATTTAATTCGCTCCAACACCGGCCCATCAGAGCTGAGGGCAATTATTGTTACCCCATGCCTCCCCTGGGACTTTCTCTCTCTACCCCCCCTGCATTCAGGCTTTGCCCCTTTCCCCCGCCCCCACTGACAGGATATTCTCCAGACTCTGGACTTTATCCACCGCCCAGTGCATGAAGACGGAGGGTGTACATGACAATATGCATCATGTGTGATTATTTGTTAAGAAATATTGCAGCATGAGGTTGAGAAACCGTCCCAGACAGTGAAACAGCAGCGTGGCTGCAAAGTCTCCTGCAGCGTCAGAGCATCATAACATGCTTGGATCCGTTTTGTTGTGAGTGGGAGGTCATTTCGTTTGTGTTTAATTCAGTAGGAAATGTGCTCACTGAAAAATTAATTCCACATTTAAAAGGCTTAAAAACATTTGCATCCCTAAATGAAATAAGGTTTTTGAGGAGTATTTCCTCTCATGGTGGCACTGAACTGTTCAGAGAGACGAAAGCAGGAAAAATGAGAAATAAAAATAAGTAATTTTCAGGTTCATTTCCAGCAGTTTGGTTTGTGCCTGTGAGAATGTTTCTATGGGACGGTCAGGACCATAAAGTCAGTTGTACTTGATGATGGCAATAAATAGAGTCCAGTGTGGTACCACCATCTTTGGTTTTCTAACAACTAACCAGGGATGTTAAACCTTAACTGCATCTCTCTCTCTCCCCTGTTTCCCATCATCTAACCACTATTTCTATCTAATAAAAAAATACATAAAATGCCCTCAACAAAAAGACAAACAATACACCACGCTCTGTTGCACTGTGCTGAAGTGGTTTAAGGCTGAAGTTTTATAATGCTGTAAAAACATTGTACCTGTGTGTGTGTATATATTATTATACTGCTCAGCTACAGCATTAAAACCACTGACAGGTGAAGTGAATAATATTGATTATCTCGTTACAATGGCACCTGTCACAGCGGTGGGATGTCTCAGGCAGCAGGTTGATGTGTTTGAGGGACTTTGACGAAGGTCAAACAGTGGTACAGTGGTACAGTGGTACGCTGTGGTCAATAACCCACCAAATGTGGTCCGAGGAAGGACAACCAGTCATAGGTACTCCAGGCCCACTGATGCATGTGGGGAGTGAAGGCTGGCCCCAGAAGAGCTACTGTAGCACAAACAGCATCTGTGGGATGTGCTGGAAAAACAAATCTGATCCATGGAGGCTCCACCTCGCAGCTTACAGGACTTAAAGGATCTGCTGAACATCTCAGTGCCTGATACCAGAGGTCTTGTGGAGCCCATGTCTTGACAGGCCAGAGGCGGGGGACCCTGATCGGTGTATACACTCCAAACCTGCAGTGTGAAAACAGATCTGGTTGAGCAGAGTCTCTGGACACTACAGGATGTGAACCCTCAACTGACTTCTGAGCTGGAGGCAGAAACCTCATGTCTCTGTGGTGGGTGAGTGATTCTTTTAACTCTATTTGGGCACACCTGAAAATAAATTTCTAGGAGCAAACCAAGGAAAACAACAGTATAAGTTGCCTGAACAAGTTCCCCAAAATGGAAAATGATCATGTGTAAATGACAAAGTCCTCACTGTCACCGTTCAGTCAACGTTTGTTTCTTTAACCATCACCTGAACCACGTGTTTACTGAAACACAAACCATGATCTTTCCCTGAACTCTAACCGTCATAACAGATTCATGTTTTTTGGAAGACACTGACAAATGATATTGTCCTGCAGATAAGAGATATCAGGTCTGAAAATGTTACTTAGAATTAGAAGCAACATGTTTTATCATTTCCTTTGAAAGACTTACTGTAGATTCTTTACTCTAAATTTCTTCTTTCTTTGTTTCTAAAAAGTGTGAGTGGTAGCCAGCCTGGCTTAGAAATGTCATTCATATTGGATGAGCCTTGTTTTTGTTTGGTGACAGGTTTAACTCTGCAGGTTGTTTCCATTTCTTCTTCACTTTTTGACAGTTTCTACTGAGACAGATGAATTTTCAAGGAAAATACTTCTTGTATTTCTTATTTTTTGTACTCAGGTCTACAATTTTAAGCAACCTTTGGTCCTCAGCTGTAACAAAATGTACCAGTTAATCTAACCAGTCTACAGGATAGTTTTGTCACTTTACTCGGTATCTAACTCAGTATTCTCTCCATTTCTCTTGTTAGTCCTACTTTATGTGCTTGTGCAGATTTAGAGGCTAAGAATGGAAGTTACTAAGCTGTGTGGCACAAAAAGACGGATACAGGCAGATACAATAGAAATTTATTCAGTATGTTAAAGCTGTCGGCTGTCTGGAGTCCACAGAGCAGGTGCCTCCTCCTCCACACTCACCCCCCTACTTGAACCCCACTATTCACCCCTTTATTTCATCTGGGTCACTATTGTAGCCGCACTTAATCTAACCAGTCGTCAGCGTTTCAGTAATGAAGCCATGTGGAGAGCACCTTGTTTTGGTATGTAAATGATGACGATGATGAAGTAGTATGATTTAACTGATGGAAATGTTGCTCCCTGACTGTCCATCCCTCCTTCCCCTCATCCATCCATCACTTTCATGTTCCTCCATATCTGTCCCTTAGGTGGAATTTACCCTGAGGCAGGAGTGGGCAGCTGCCCGAGACCCCACCTTACTGACACATGTGTCCTGAAAACATGCCCCCACTACTTCATGTGCAAAGCTTACTGTCCACGTGCAAGACACCAATTCAAAGACGAGTGCAAAGAAAAGAAAATGACGTGTAGTTCAGGAGCTACAGTATAAGGAGGTGGGATAGGACCTGGACCCTTTCAGTTTTTTTTAATTTTGCCTCACCCCATCCTCCCATCATTCTTTATACTCCCCTCTCCCTCCCTTCAGCATCCTTCATCCATCCCTCCATCTATTGTCCCTCCTTCACTTTATAGCTGCTCTCCATCTTTCTGCCACCTTGCCCCCTCTCCCTCCCTACATCCTTTTTTTTAATATATCTGTTGCTTTTCATCTTACACTCCACCCCCCCCCTCCTCCCCCCCGCCGGTGGAGTCCATACACCGACCGGAGCACCACTCTCTTGTTGTCAGTCACTTCCCCAGCGAACAGACGGCAGCAGCAGCAGCAGCAGGAGGAGCGGAGACGGTAATCCACCCCCTCCACCACCACCACCGCCGCCCCTCTCACTCCACCCCACCCCTCTCCAAAACCCAGAAACCAGGAGGCAGGAGGGGAACAAAACCTCGCGGGACACCTGTGCTGCCTGATACCCCCCTTCTGGGCTTTATGAAACACGAATTAAGATCCAAATTCACACCCAGGCTGTGGATGGTGATGATGAGAGGCAGCGATGATTAAAACGGGGATGTAGACGGAGAAACGAGCGGACAAATCTGACACGATTGACGGTGACGGAGCGGTCGGCAGCACCAGTAGCAGCACCAGCAGCAGCATCAGTCGGTCGGCGGATGGAGATACGTTGTGAAGGCGGAGGGATGATGATGATGATATAGCAGGTGCTGCAGGGTCGTGCCGCATTGCCTGGCCGCCGCGAGCGACGCCGGGGAGACGGTGATGCTGTCGTCGTCATTGTGCCACGGAAAGAGAGAAAGAGAGGAGAGCAGAGGCTTTGACATGGAGGGAAGCGGCTGTCTGTCGGCTCTGAGCTCAGGCCGCCCGGATCAGCAGGTTGGATGTACCGCCTGAAGCTCGGAGGACCTGATTCAAGATAAACGTGGTGGGAAAATAATGATAAAGTTGAATTCTCGGAGCTGGAATTGAAATGCTTCTGTGCGTAAAAGTGAACGGCCCATATGTTGATAATGCATCATAGGAGCATCATAGCAGCAGCGTCTGTGCCAGTTCAGGGTGGATTACGTCTACAGATCAGCAGGCCTCCATCTGAAGTCCGCTTCTGATCAGGAAACAGACAGAAAAGAACTGAATATACTCCCCCTGTTGCTGGAGGTAACAATCTATTCAGCTGTTTGACTGGAAGCTGGTGTGGTGTGGTCCCCCGTGGAGGGACAGCTGTTGCAAAAGATGACTCACTTACAGGCTGGCCTCTCTCCAGAGACCCTGGAGAAGGCCAAGGTGGAGCTGAAAGAAAACCCGGAGACTTTACACCAGGACATCCAGGAGGTCCGGGACATGATCATCACCCGGCCGGACATCGGCTTCCTCAGGACAGACGACGCCTTTATCCTCAGATTCCTCCGGGCGAGGAAATTCAACCACTTCGAGGCGTTTCGGCTGCTGGCACAGTATTTTGAGTACCGACAGCAGAACCTGGACATGTTCAAGAACCTGAAAGCCACAGACCCGGGGATCAAGCAGGCCCTGAAGGATGGTTTCCCCGGCGTGCTCTCCAACCTGGACAGATACGGCAGGAAAATACTGGTCCTGTTCGCAGCCAACTGGGACCAGAGCAGGTAATAAAGAGGCAGAGGGCTGGTGGTGATGCGGCTGTGAAGTGTGTGTTGAGGTTATCTGATCAGACAAACAAAGAGAAACAAGACACAGACAGAGCAGAGGAGACTCCGTGTTTTAAAGTCATTATAATTAAGTGGTCTCTGGTTAATGGACCTGTCCAAACAGTCACTGTTTATGAGGAAACTACAGGAAACCAACTCATCTTTCTTCTTTAACCAGTTGTGGAAGTTTTGACTGAAAGTAGCAGTGACAAAATGGAAAGAATAGACCACATGGCCAAAAGTCTGCAGACACAGATAAAGAAAATATCCTGTATTTTGTAGAAGTAAAATCAACCTGAGGAGAAACAGAGGGAGAATATTAAAACCGTTTTTATGGACCTGGTTTTGTGCACATGTTGAAACAGGAGTGTGTTTTACTCAGACTGCTGCCACAAAGTTGGAAGCACATTGTTGTTAAAATATCATTATATGCTGTTGATTATAACTAAAGCTCTAATCATGACAAACAGCCTCAGACCAAAAGCATGTGGACAGGTAAACAGGTGACAACATGTCCACATACTTTTGGCCATGTAGCAAACTCACAAGTGAGCACAAAGCAAGCACAGATCACAGATCAACTCCTCATGTGCACGTTGTGACCTCTGTGACCTCTCGACCTACAGAGTGAGAACCACTGATCTAAACCACAAACTGTTGCTCATCATGTTGCCGTGAAGCAGCTCTGTGCTTTAAAACCATTAGCTGAGAGGACTTCACTGTATTTGGGTTAAATCTCCAAAATCCTTCCTCCTCCCTGTTTGACTGGAGATATAAGACAAACTGTTGGATCACTGCTCATTCACACAGCCTACTGCAGACACTCTTCTCTCTAAAACAGACTGTACAGTCTCCAGTGAATGAATCAAGGTTAGTATCCAGGCTAAGGTTAAAGGTAGAAGTAGGGCAATGACGTGATTTCATTTCATTTGCCTTTAATAAGGGATCAGGCCTGTTCAGTGTGTCTGTAAGCAGAGTTTATAGAGATGTTGACCTCTTCACCTCATAATTTAATTCAACCACAATGAAGCCGTCTAACTCTATCATGGTCTGGAAAATGGAGACAAACACTTACTACAGTATAGATGTAATATGTAATAAATGCAAAGAGAGTCACAAGCTCGTGTGAAGTTAGTGATTAATTTCAGAAATCAGTCCCTGAAATCTGTTTGGTTGTTTATTCAGTACATTTCAGAAACAGTTGTAGAGCTGTGATATAGATAAGATATAACAGACAAGAAAACGAGAGCAACAGCAAACAGGAGAAAACAAACATGGCTGTTGAACGTGACAGTGAAGTGTCCGGGGCATCAGCTGGACGAGAACCCACAAGGACGAGGACTGGTGACACCAGAAGCCACATGGTGACAACTGAAATCAGTTAAAACTCACAACAAAAACACCAAGCAGAGAGTTTACTGCTTCTTCTGAGACACGAACAACTGACACTAAAATAAAGACAGAGAGAAGGAGCGTTTAAAATCACTGAAGGGGTTAAACATGGCTGAGAGAATAAGCATGGAAAAGAAAGAATAATACCTACTTGTTAGCTTATCGATCTTGCTTCAATCTACAGTTTGTTTATTTTATTCCATTTTATATGTTTTGTCTTTGGATGTTTACAGAGAAACTCTTTATTAATTCAACATTCAATCACTGTGGAATAAAGTCCATCAGTGAAACTGCGCTGACATTTATAATATTAGAAAAAGTAATTATCCTTATCCCAACTATTCTGTAATTTCAATTAATGTTCAATTTCAAAATTCACTCAAACGTAGCAAGAAAACCCCAGAATGTTGTTTATAGAGCTGAAATGAATGGTTGATTAGCTGATTAATATTAATCAAGTACTTTTTCAAACAATAATACCAAATATTTGCTGGTTCCAGCATTAAACATGTGAGGATCTGCTGCTTTTATTTGTCTGTGAACTAAGTATTTGTGGGTTTTTGAGTGTTGGTCAAACAAAACAAGCAATTTCAACACTTCACCTTGAGCTTTGGAGAGATGGAATGAGTGTTTTCACAAAAAATACTTTGACGACTGAACAATTTCTTCAGTTCGCTGCAGAATAAAAGACAACACATCTCTCTTTTCCAGATACACATTTGTGGACATACTGAGGGCCATCTTGCTGTCACTGGAATCTATGATCGAAGACCCGGAGCTGCAGGTCAACGGCTTCATCCTCATCATCGACTGGAGCAACTTCACCTTCAAGCAGGCGTCCAAACTGACTCCCAGCATGCTGCGGCTCGCCATCGAGGGGCTGCAGGTAAGAGGCTCAGCTGATGGTTGATCAGTGGTTGAATTAGAGAAACTGTAGACTGTGGTTTGATTGTTTTTTAACCACGATCGTGGTCTTTCTCAAACCCTTACCAAGGAGTTTCAGTTACCTAAACTCAACCAAACCTTAACCACAAAGGCAGACGACGCATTTTATCATTTAGTAGAAGGACTCACTGGTCAAAGCTACCAGTTGCTGTATAACACACAGATTAACATAGATTTTGCACATCACAGTCACAATGGAGGTTCATAATATTAAAGAGACGAGGTTTTAAGATTTGTAATGGAGTTTTTTCCCCTTCATGTCTCACTATATCACATCAGAGCTGATGTATCAGTTACAATAGTTTTGATAACCAAAAGCTTTTAACAAATACTAATTGTAAATTTAATTATACATGAAATAACATTTTATTGACTCTTAATATTTTTATAATACAATTGACAAATGAAATGTCGCAGCCCGACACTGTATGTTTTCTCAGCGTTAACTGAGCATTTAAAAATCTGCAGGCTGCTCCCACAACAAAGCTGTTTTAAGTTTGCTGTTGGAGCTGAGGGAAAAGCCAAATTTTGAGCTTTACTCAACTCTGAAGTAATATTTTTTAGTTTCTGACAGTGGCAGAACAAACCTCCAGCTCCCTTCCCATCATCCTCTCTGCAGTCAAAACGTTCCACTTAAGAACAAGTCAAGCACCGCGTTAAAGCCGTGAGCTTGTTTAAAGAGCAGTAGAAGGGAATAATGACATTTCCATTTTGATTACACACTGCTGGGTGTTTTTTATAAGCCTGGTTTGGCAGGTAGATGATGCAAAAAAAAAGTCCTTTTTTGTGCTCGTCAGTTTGGGTTTGTTCAGTTCCTGCTTCCTCTAATGGGAGCTGGTATTCCAGTTATTCTCACGTGACATATAGGAAACAGAGTCGCGAGAGAAATGTGTCAGTGTTCATTGCTTTGGAGTGTATACAGCATTTTTCATGGCATGAACGTGCATTAATCCTCTCAGTCGTCAGGACACCTCTAACATCATTATTGAAATGAGTTACAGAAGAAAAGGCTCGCAGACAGAGTGTACGGCTGTCCTCTGGTAACCAGCCAAACCTGAGAGGAAATGTCTTGCCCGTTGGTGTGTGTGTGTGTGTGTGTGTGTGTGGACGAGGGGGGCTGTTATTGCTTTCTCAACATCCTTCTGAATCATCTGCCAATTTGCGTTGGGCTCCATTAGTCAAAGTGAAATCTAAGGGGAAGTGTTTCTAGAGGGAAGTGTTGAGTAAGATGCAGCGTGGTCTGAAAGGATTATCTGATGTGCTTGTGATGAATGACAAACTGTCAGAGTTGCAATGTTTAGATTCTCACTGAATTCACCTCCTATATTTCTGTTACAGAGCTCAACAAATACACAGAGAGTTGAACACTAATCCTGGGGTTAGGCTTTTGTACCTGTCCATGATTTTATTTGACATTTATCACTTTATCTTAGCATTTAATCAGAAAAAAGTGAATTTAATTTGCACC
This sequence comes from Lates japonicus, assembly GCA_033238685.1. NCBI lineage: Eukaryota > Metazoa > Chordata > Actinopteri > Centropomidae > Lates > Lates japonicus. Next base: position 24,470 of record BRZM01000869.1, read on the forward strand.
AAAGTTGTTGTAGCTTCTTATAGAATCTGAAAAACCTGCATTATAAAGTGATTCCTAGTTACAAATGAAATAATGTAAATACATACAAAAGAACAGAAACAGCCTGTTTAAAGGAGGCTACAGTCAGCAGGAAAAACATGCTGATACAAGGAAATCTCTTTGATTTTCTTCTTATGAATGAACAGCTTTATTAGACATTAGTCATTTATTTTCCATGGTGAAGGAAAAATCAAATGGCGTTTTATGAACACGTGTTGCAGTTGGTTGTAATAGAAATAGAAAAGAGGCTGAAAGATACTTTTGTTAATTACAACACCACAGAAGAATATATAAACTGTCATTTCAGTCATGAGTTTTGTTTGTTTACAGCTTGTTCACAAGTAAATAAACTGTAGACCCTGACGCCTTTACACCAGAGGGTTGATTACAGAAACCTCAGCTCGATATTTTGGTGTCATGTGTCTGTTGCATGCAGTGGCATGTGTAATTATATTAACCATTTTTTAACCATTTTCTACTTTAAACCAAAATTTTAGTTTTAGTTGCGTACCCCACTTCTTCCCCCTGCAGCCCTCTGAAGGATAAGTGGGTGTAGCTGATGGATGGAGTGGAGGGTTTTATCCTGCTTTTGTAAACACGTTGTTTGTATCCTTGAGAACAAAAATGTTTAATGCATCTCCATCCTCATAAAACAGTCACAAAGACGATTTTATAAGTATCATTTACATTCACTGGCTACCAGTCATCTTCTTCCTTTGTGTATGCCGGCGAGCAAAATAAAACAAAACCAGGATCCACTCATTAGTGGTTAAAACTGCACGAGGTGTGTTTAACGTCCATCCATTAATCCATTATCCATACCCACTTATCCTCCTTGTTTAACATGAACAGAAAAGTCTCCATTAGTGGAGCTTATTGTTGATTTTTAACAGGTAGTTTATTAGTCGGCAGCTGAGCCCTGAGTCATCCTTGTGCAACTGCTCACAATAATGGTGCCGAAAACATAAGAAAGATGTGGGTGATTTAATTTGTTCTGGTTTTACAAGTAAAATGCACAAAACTTAAAATCAGTTTTGTCTCGTAATATAAAGGAAACACAAAACTATATGCCCAATGCAGCTGTATGAGACTAATAATTCAGTAAGAGAAACAGTTGTAAATCAGTGTGTACAATATCTTTCATCTAATTAATTTGTCTCGATTTAAGCACCAACAAAATTTAAATAAATACATTTAATAAATACTTTTTCCCCTACACAAGCAGGATGCTTTGATACTTTCTCCCAACTCCTCCACTTTCTGTAAACATTAGTTTTGTGCTCTGTCAGCACAGAGTTGAGTTGGCAAGAGGAAAATCTCTCTCCTTTTTCAGACAGAGGGAAAGTGTAGACTCCAGCCGGTGCATCACTGTGACGAGTCCATATATAACACATTTCTGACGGCTCTCCAGACACAGATTAGAGCCTGAATTATTGATGGGAGCTATTAGCTGAGCCCTGAGTCATTCCCAACTGTGCAACTGCTCACAAGAATGGCTGCTCATCATTTGCTGCAGAAAACAAGAGGAAGAAGCGTAACAGAGTGATTTGATTTAATTCTGCAAATAAAATGCACAAAACAAGTTACTAAAATTATCAGGGATGTGGCAATAAATTCAGTCTTATTTTCCTCAGGATGCCACGATTGGAAAACAGATTTAAGAGTGGCCATGATTTTCATTTTGTTTAATGTCAACAAATCCCATGAAAGGACCAAAAGAATATTGTGTCTGCGTCCAAAGTCTGGTACATCTTATTCCTCTGAGCCAGAGAGAAGTATTGAAAACACATCAGTGATCCAAACTGCTGCACTGACATGTTCCTTCATTAAATTAAACGTGGGAACTGTAGTTTATTTTGATCCCACAATAGCTCGTGTGTATTAATCCGCCAGTGAAAATAGTCCCTAACAAATGTACTATTTCCTCTCGTTTGAATAATGTTTGCTGGAAACTACAGTGATCAGTTATTTTAGGGACGTACTGACACATTGTTGGTCTGAATATTGCCAAACAGCCACAGGGAGTAACTTCAGTCTGAGCAGGTTTGGTTATGAGTCTGAAAACCACTAAGAGTTTAAAAGCAGCTGAGTCACACTGATCTGCAGGGCAGTCATACACAGTTTCTTCTGCATGATCGCTAGATGTAGTTTGATGGCTGATTTACACTGAACGCATCACTCAGTTAACTTATGTGTGCATCAGCAGCTTTGTATCTGCTGCCACTGTCCTTCTTTCTCTTTGTTTCCAAGGATTTTTCTTTGCATTCAGCGCTGGATTTTATGATGCTGATATGAACCGACAGCAAGGTGACAAATGACAGCAGCATTTACACTGCAAAAAAATCCCCAGAAACATGCAAATACACTTTATTATTTAATATCAATCTCTGCCAAAGGAGGAAGCATAATTACTGAGCAATTTGTCACATTAAAGTTCAACTACATTTTTTATTTAATGTAAGAATATTTCAGTTTTTTTGTCTTGCTTTGTGATATTAGTTTGACCACCCTGCAGTTTATTTTTCATACTTCTTTCTTATCAGCTGAGAAAGAGATTTAATATCTACCTGAGACAAATCAAGATATGAGATAAGTTTAATGATCGAATATAAATTGCAGTATTATTTATCAGCGATAAGGGACAATCAGACTCTGACAATATGACATTTTTGCAGTACAAGAAGTCACCATCCTTCATCCTCCACCTCTGCCTGTGTTGAGTCATCTGCTTTCCTTTCTTCTCATTGTTTCATCTCATCCTCCACGTTGATGCCACTCAAAACCGCCTCGATTGTGATTTACTCTTTGTCATGGCAACCCTGACAATGTTAGTTTGAGCAAATGCAAAAAGCACGTATGCCACATGCCTTGGGATCCAGATTTGTTGCACAGTGTGTTGTACAGCAGAAGCAAGACTGTTAGTCCAGATCCCTGCTGGTGGCCCCTAGAGGGTTCAACAGTTATTACAACCCAGAATATGCAACTGCTTTTTTGTTTTTTGTTTTGTTTTTGTTTCTTCTGAGGATTATTTTTGGGGCATTTTGCCTGAAGTAGAGGCAGACAGGAAATGTAACATGCAGTGCAGGCCAGATTTGAACCGTTATAGTTTACACATTATTTGTCTTATGCCACAACCCAGTATCTGCAACTGTGCAACAGAATATCCAGCATTCTGATATTTCTGTTCTTGAATCTTTGACAGTAGTGAGACTATGTGTCCAGCAAACTGAAAGGCAGAATTACAGGCAGATAAAAATTTGTGGTGCTGAGGCAAAGCTTTTGGACATGGAAAGGATTCATCCTCTGGGGAGTCTGAATGTTCTTGGTAAATTTAATGGTCATCAGCTTGGTAAATTTTGATTGTTCGTAAAATTTGTAGATTGTGTCCTGATTTTGGGGTTAGGGGGAAACAGGGAGTCACCAGAAAGCTTAACATTAGGGTTCATCATCAGGGGAACACGAATATCCATCAATTGCCAGTTTAATGTATATTGGCATTAGTTTTCAAGATACTTTCTCACAGATTAAAGTGCTGGTCCAGTGGAAACTTTGACCTGCAGCACAGGTGGAAAAGTCAATGTCACACCAAAGTAATGAATCATTTTTAGGGGACCAAGAATATCCACACCAAATGTTACTGCAATATGACTGATTAAAATAGAATGGGCTCAGTCTTTTGGGAGCATGAATATCCAAAGCAAATACAATGGAAACTGGGCCACTAGCTTTTGAGATTCCTTATGCTGAGAACTTACACCTTTTCCTATAAACTCAAGTTCCACCCAAAGCTTTTCCCTGAGCTTTCACAAAAGCTTGAGTTTAGCATATTTTTATCCTTTCTGCACAGAGTCTGCAACTGCTCACACTCTTCAAATCAGCTACCTGATGTAGTATGTGCTCATATTGAACATGGGCATGAAACTCCCCCTGGCATAAATTCAGTCTGATTCTAAAATTAACCAGTGAGCGGCCAATTTATAAAATCAGGCCGAATCCGCGCAGTGTTTGCCCGACTTTAGGAATCATCCTCTGGGTATCACGAATAACTTGTTTTGTGCATATGTACGTGGTTGTGGTTGTCAAGTGTTGGATAAACCAACTGACAAGCTAGGAGGGAGAAAAATCTGTTGCCTGTATTATTATTTTTATTTATTTTTTGCTCTTCTCACAGACAGATTGAAAATCTAATGGGCAGCGAGGGACAAGTTTAGAATTGGTAGCCAACACAACAGAGCTTTGTGTCCTTAAGTTGACCCTCTCTACAGCTACTAGCTCTTAATGTGCTGCCTGGCTGTTTGTGCCGCAGACTGTATTGTCTGGGGTTTGCGTGCTTACCCCTCTTAGATACATCACATACAGCACAGTGCATGCTCCATTTTCCCCAGCTGAGTGAGAAGCGCCCTTCCATATACATTTCTTTATGCTCTCATAAAAGAGATTACATTAAAGAGACTGGGGAAACACAGGAGGTGAGACAGGGATTCAAACCCATCCAGTCATAATCCTCCAGGATTACAATATTACAGAGGGATTAAAGTTTCACATCTGCAAAACCTTCTTTTGGGTTGTTCTTTTTTTTTTTTTCAAGTTTGAAAAATGTTTTTAAACTGGATTCAAATTAATGTATAAGAAATGTTGTAGATTTATTTTATATTGCTGCTTTTACATGAAAAAAATCTACCAAAGAGTCAAGAGTTCAGAATTTTAAAAACAATCTTTCTTATAGATAATCCAGTCTGTTTGTGCAGGCTGGAGGAGGTCCTGAGCAACCTCCTGTGTTGCGTAGATGTCTTGTGTCAGAGATGTGAATCACCTCGTTAATGTGATCTGTCACAGCCTGACGCCTCCTGACCTTAGATCAACTACCTACCACTCACAGTAATGAATGAGCCGTCCTGGATCTCTGACAGTTAACTGACTGTATGCAGCTGCTGATGTCCAGTGTAACCTGTACTCAGAGCTGCAGCATTTAGGTTTTTGATTGTGTTGATAATGATGTGAACTGGAGTAACGGTCTTACATCTGTCTGTCTGTTAGCAGGATTTGGCTCAACCTTGATTGACCTTGACGTAGGAATCAGTTGATTAGATACTGGTGGTGATCTGGATCTGGGATTTTGTCCATTAGGCAGGTTTTGTTATTTCCAAACCTCTTAACGCTGCGTTCACGTGCTTGTGGGAACGTCCAGCATGTGGGACTTCTTACAGGGCTGTTGATAGGAGTTGTATTCTTGTGCTTTTAGCAAACAGGAGGATGATGAGGTTCAGCTTTAGTTAAATAATTCAAATCGAGCCTGATTTGCATGTGTCCCTGGAAAATATAAATTCATTGTGATCTGGGCGGCGGTGGCGGTGCATGTTCGAGGCCAGGTGTAAATGAAAGTGCCTTAAATCCCTCCGGATGCGAGACACTTGAAATGACGTGTTAATGGGGCCATTATGTCCAACATCTGAATGGATCCAAGTGGACTCTCTAGCTGTCAGCTCAGAGAGTGTTAATTGTGAAGTGCAGGAAAAATTACAATCAACCTTGCTTGCTGATTGGTGGAGCATCGTGCTGCTGCTTGTGCTGACACTCTCTTTTTGTTTGGGTCTATTTGCATCAGTTCTGACCGTCTCTTTCAGATCAGCGCTTTGTTTTTCTTGCTTTGTTTTCTTATCTTTATGTCTCCAAATCACAGGGTTGGCAGTTCATGCTCCCCAGTGGATGAATCAATGATTTTGATGAGCTCATTACTTTTTACTGTCTGATAAAAGTGTGCAGTCTAATTCTCATCAGCTTCAACATTTCCAGGGTTAAATTAACACGTTTCCTGTTACAATAAGGTAATGCCCTTTCAGCTGAGACCATGACCTTTTCTTAAACCTCTAATTGCACTTGGAAGCAAAAAAAGAACTGGACTCACTGACTCAGGGAATACAGAGAGAGAATTTCAGACACATTTTCTTTTAAAACTGTAATGGTACAAATGATTCAGCAAAGATCAAAAGAGTATCCATATCATAAATAAGTTCAGGCGTCCTCTGCTTTCACTCTCCTCCTCCTCCTCCTCCTCCTCTCCCTCCGTCCCCTCTGGCCTCCCCACCCTTCTCACTTTTGTTTTCTTTACCCTCCCCCTCTCCTTTTAACAACATCATCTTCCTCCCCTTCCCCCTTGTCTCTCTCCTCCCTCCCTCTCTCTCAGTGCAGTCACTCCATCATTGTTCACCAGAGACAATATTGGCAGGGCAGCTTATGTGATGTTACAGCAGCCTGAGCATTTAAACCCCCGAGATAATTATTCATTTTGTCTAAAAAAAAGAACTCGATAATCACACAGAATCACTGGTATTTACAAGAAATGTTTCACTGCCATTAATCAGTCATTTCTGTAGAAACATAATGCAGAACATAAATCACATAATCAGCCATAGAAACCATCCAGAAACTGTGTTTACTTTTGATCCTTAAAGAAGCAACATCTTCACCAGCAGCCAGTTGCATGATACAATGTGCCTCGTCTCATCCCTCCCCTCCTCCTCCTCCTCCTCCCTCCCTCCCTCCTGCTACATCCCACCCTCGCCACGTTGCCACGGCAACATGTCGGACTGCCGCGCTATCTGGCTCTGCCCTCTCCTCCAGATGGGCTCCCTTTTGTTGTGCGTCTGTGTTTGTGCTGAGACAGAAACACATTTCTCCATCTCCGTCTTTCTTCTTCTTCTTCCAAGATGCTCGGAGGCGGCGGCTCGGTCGTCTGACTGCGCCATAAAACACTGTAAATGTATAGTGCTTTACGTAAATGTGTGATGTATTATTAATAGTGTGATGGGCCAGATAATCTTAACAAGTCACCCCGCATACACAATCCTGTCAGGGAAAATAAACAAACACAAAGTAAAGAAATAGTTCCTTTATATTCAGTAGTTTTTTATCCATTGTCTTTTTCTTTAGAGCATCTTAAGCCCCTTTAGGACGCGCACCACTTTCCATTAATCTGACAGCAATTAAAGTGTCTGTCTCGTATCTGAATAAGCATCCTGGTCTCATTTCTGTGGAAGTCACGAAGGAAATCTTACCAGGTCAGACCCAGTAATATTTCTGTGTCACTTTCAACAGAATAACTATGAACGAATGCTGAAGATTATACTCATTATTTTTACATATAGTGTGTCTACCAATCAAAAAAGCCCAGGAAGTGTTGCCTTCCGTTATCCCAGACATCATTAGAAATTGTCAGGTTTGACTGCAAAGAGGAATTATTTTTGAAAAAATGACTGGAAACTGGTCTAACGACGTCGCTTTACACAGGGGACGAGATAATCTGGGAGCCTAACGCAGTGGCGATCCCTAGACTCTCATGGGCCCCAGGCAAAGAAGCCCATCAACGAAGCCCGTACATACACAAGGGTGCAATCCTTTATATGCAACTTCCTGTACTGTCTGGGCTCTCTCCTCACTTGATGAAGGCGGCAATGTTACGAACTCCATGTCTGAAAAAGGCTTGTGTTTTTCTAACATCGTTGACGTAGACGTTCACGTTCGTTCAGAACTGTAATAACTTTTGTGATCACCTTTATTTTCATCACATTTTTCACAGAAATATCTCAACATGTATCAGATGGACTGGCCCAAACGTTTGCACATACATTCATGGTTCCCAGATGATGAATCCAACTGTGTGTAACTTTTACTGTTAACATTTTCTGTATAGATTTGTCCTTGTTGATTTTTGACAAAATGTAAAACGGCGACCTTTTCTAACTTTGTTGCATTAATTTATTCCTCAGTAGGAGTACATGTGTCCCTCTGAAGATATTTAGGCCACATTAACATAAACAGTAGTACAGTTCCAGTCAGTGAGCTCCCACTGGGTTTCCTCTGCATTAGCATTGTTATGTAACATACAGACCCCTCCAGAATAACCGGGACTCCAGAGAAAATTGTGCCAATAATGGCTCCAGAAAATCCATGAAATAGATATTGACCTACTGTATCTTAAACTGTGTGAAAACACTTCTTTTCTTTCTCTTTTAGAGGTAATCACTGAAAATAACCACTTCACTAATAAAAGGAGGCTGTCTGACATTTTGGGACATTAATTTGAATTTACTGAATCATATTCCTTCTTCTCATCATCATCATGTATTTTCAGTGATGAAAGGTTTTTTGAGCAGCCCATAATTTGGCTTTTTTTTTCAGCTCAAGATGTATAATTTAGACAGCAATTTCATTGCATGTTGAAATCAGTTAACAAGAGCTGAGTTTAATGAGCTAAGAAGTGTTTATTACATTTTATTTTATTAGAAATAACCAAGACTTGTAGCAGTCAGCAGACGCTTTGCCCTTAACAGCAGATAATATCAATCACAGAGCTCAGACATGCTTTTAAGTGGTACCAGTGTGTTGTCACAGTCTTGACCATTTCTGTGTGTTCGAACAGAGTCTCTGCCTGTCAGGGTTAGGTTTTGTTTTCTGTGCATGAAAACTGATTAACTGCTCAGACTCACTCATATCTGCAGAGGACGCTGCTGCTCAGCAAAGTCCTGTTTTGTTCAGCTTATATTTTGATTTATTCAGATGACCTGGGTTACATGGTTAAAATCTAATGTTTTATAGGTTATTTAATGTATTTTATGGTCAGATAAAGTCATGAATATGAGGAAATGTGAGTGTAAAACAGCTGAACACAGAAAATGAGACTGTGTAGACGATTCTAACAACTCCTGGTATAAATCTGACCACAACAGAAAACAGATACAGGTAGTAGGTTTGTGTTACATCTCTAATATCCAGGGACTCGATCAATTTAAGCAGTGAATATTTTTCCTGCTCAAGACCTTCAGGAACCATGACACAGCGATAAACAGCGACAATTGGCCAAATCAGTCCTGCATATCTCTCCCTCCATCTCCTCCTCTTCTTCTCTCTCCCTCTCTCTCTCCTTCCCTCTGTGTGTTTGGCAGCGAGACAAGATCTGTTTGAACTTCAGCCCACAATCTGGACGTTCAGGTCAACTGCACCAAACACACACAGTATGAACTCACAGAGCCAGACAAGGGGCAGCCACCTACAACGTTAAGAAACGCTGTAATAAATAAAAAGAAAAACCTTCTGTCTTGTTCCCTTGAAGAATCCTGCTAACAGACAAACAAAATGTCCACTCAGCATACAATGAGGCAGCAGGACATTGACAGTTTGGTGAACTCCTGTTCAGGCAGAGTAAAACAGACCACACACAGCAGAAATAAAACTATACGTTTAGAAATCTCCGTTGGAGAGGAATGTTTCTTTCCTCTCTGGGCTCCTGTGTGGAGTTGGCAGTAGTTTAAGTGGTGTGACCTTCCCTCTTAGTGTGACTCTGAAGTGGAAAAAAACCCTGTAAAGTTACTTTTGATATCTGAGATATTTTATAAATGCTGTAATGTCTCTTTCCATGTGAGAAAGCTGCTGTTTTCTGATGTTTACAGGAGGAGAGTTACAGTCAGGAATGACCAACAACAAACCACTCTAAAAGCGTAATTTAATTTACTGATTAAACAGTACATTTTAGTGTAAATAAAGCTGTTGTCTGAGTCTAAGTGCTGACACACCTTTTCCTTGTAATCTGCTCTGATTTCATTTGTTCTAATTACATGCACCTGGCACAGTTTACCTGTTTAAACCAGGCGGTTCTCACTGAGGCTGCAGACTGAGGAAGGCATCAACCCAAACATTTGAGCCCAATGCATCTGCTTTTCAAAAGGATAAAGCTGCAGCCAAAATATAATTTTTTTATTCTGAGTGCGAACCAGTTTACCTGCAGTTGGATATTTTGGCAGAAATCTTATCCGACAGGCTCCAATGTTTTACATTTATAATGTTTCGAGTGAGTTGAGAGACGAGAGGACTGTGATACTGAGTGTTGAAGCAGGAGCAGAAGCAGCACCATACGAGACTGAATCCACAGTTCCTCTAAATTTAACTGTGGATACAAGAAATATGGTTTTTGATTCCACTCAGCAGTTCCTAACTAAACATTAGACTTACTGCACTTAAATGTAGGTGAACTGGAGTTAGCACTTTCTTGGAGCAAACAGTTTGAATTGTTGTGAACATTAACGGAGGTTTGTCCCATGAACATGCACAATAACCACCAATAACAAATGACCCTGAAACTGACACTTCTGAATACAACCATCATTGATGAAAACTGTGTAAAAATCTTGAAATATCCCAAAAACATTTTTGCACTTGGAATTTGGTTTAACAATAAAAGTAAAATGTGACAATGTACAATAGAAACAGTCTGGCATCTTTTAATTAAATCATCTCATTGTGCCCTCCTCTCCTGCAACAGTTAAACGTCAATGACTTTAAAATTTGCACCACCACTTGTTTATCTCCATGAACCAACTCCTAATATTCATATTATTTAATGTGTATTTTCTTTTGCCGATTTTGTCAAAATTCAGTGAACATTTGTGCCTCATCTGGACAGAAACGTAGCTTGTGATTAGTGCGTCCAGTTGAAGTAATAACAAGTGTAAAAGAATTCAACTTATTGCCCATGGCAAGAAATCCATGTGTACAGCAAGTCATTCCTGCCAAGTTCAGTTACACTGAACTGAACTAAATCCAGCCTCTGTTTTTTTTTAAACATATTTATGTCGTTTAAAAGTACGTTTGTTGGTTCTGTGTAGCCACGTGTTTATTGAGCAACAGTCATTCCTTGTGATGGTTTTAATGCTGCACAGTGGAGCCACACAATAAATTTCCTGATGAACTGAGACATGTTAGAAATGGAAAAGATTTAAACATTATTTGACCAGAAAGGAACAAATTGGACAAATGGTTTGAGCATGACTGTAGGGGAAAAGGGAACAGGTCTGATTAGTTAAAAGGTTTCGGAGTAAAGAAGGAGATGAAAATATATTGACCTGATGTGGAGAAACAGCAGAAGGAAGAGAGATGTTGAGTAAAGAGATTGGATAAAAGGCTTCAGAGAAATAAGAGATGGAAGTAGAGTCCAGGAGTCTGAGGTTGATCTAATGCTGCATGAGTCCTTTTTGGAAAAGTGTTTGATTTATCAGAGAACTGGTTTCTTCTTTGTGTTTTTTGTGGATCTCGTGAACAGAGATGGTTGAAAATTTCAACCAGTGGAGATGAGTGAAGCAGCACTGCTCTATTTTCTGTCACATATTGAGAGATTCACTGTTGATTTACTCCTTTTTCTAAGTTCAGCGTTCACTCCAGTCAGACGTCTTCCCATAAAGGTGGCCTTTTGTAAAGAACAAGCCGGCAGCAAAACAATGTCGTCTCTCAAGGCTACACTTTACATCCTGAAAAGAGGAGCACTCTCGAACGGATGGCGTCTTTTTTCCTCTTTTTCTTACTGGAGGACACATTTACTCATGGTCATGTGGATGGGAAGTGACAGGAGCAGAGCAGAGCACAGAGAGCTCATCAACCTGATGTGCTGTTCAAAGACTGGAAAAGCATGACGGAGAGAGGAGATGTATGACCACAGCTTGGACACATATAGAGTGGTAGACGACACACGTCAGATGCTGTAACATCAGTGGACTGGAGCTACTGGAGTGCTGATAGACTCACACTACACAACAAGAAAAATGTTCGATGTTACAGCTTTTTTTCTTTTTGATCAGTCGAGATTTGTTTTACACTCCTTCCAGAATCAGCTGATTTGTCTGATTTATTTATTTGCTGCTGGACTCAGCCTGAACATTTCAGACTGGGAGGATGAGTGTGGATCTGGATCTGGATCCTGTCATCATCCCACTCGATAAACTAAATAATCAATGAGCAGCCTGTGACTCACAGGTTGTGGCCTTGTATGACCTGGTGTTACAGCTGCAACAGGTTCATCCATAAAAAAAAACACTTAACACATCAGAGGCCAGCCTCAGTCTGCTGATGTCTTTTTCCTCTTCCCTCCTGCTGCTGCAGTTTTTCCTCAGATGGTTTGTTCTATATTTTCCAGGAAAATGTGTTTACATCTCAAACTGCTTTAATTCTGCTTCATGCTGATTCAGTTACTGGGCTCCTTTGCCAACGTCAGGTTACAGTATGTGTGTAAATCAGAGGTGTTTATTTTGCTGTTTTTGTTGTTGCTGGCATATACATCAGATGCTGACTCACCTCACTCTAATGAGCTGTTATGACTGAGCTCCACTGCCAGATTCAATTTATATCCATGGTCTGTGGAGCCCGACCGAAACTGGGTTTGTAAGGCCGATTCAGAATCTAGTACTTTAGCAGCAAAATCAGCTGATATTCATTCTTTAACATAAACACATAAACTTTTTTATGAAGTATATTACATTACAGCTGAAAAATAAACATAGACCCAGTATTAGTCATAAACAAAATGTGCTGTCTGTAATTGTCCTTCACAATGACACATAAAAGTGCCTTTCATCTTAGGCCCATTTCTCTTTGCTTTCCAGAACCTTTACAAATCACTGTTAAAAATGTTTTCTGATCAGACAAAGCTATGGTTAAGGTTTGGTTTGGTTTAGGCTCATAAACGAGTTGGTTAGGACGCAGAAAGGTTGGAAGTTTGAGGAATAGTTTGATGATTTGGCTGTTTCTATTTGTTGCTGATTCCAGTCCAAAAACCAAAGAATCAAAATGGCATTTTGCAGTTACACAGGTGTTTAGACTGTTTCATGAAACCAACCATCAGAGACTTCAGGAAGTTACTTATCCAGGTCAAGAAGTAGTTAATGTGTTGGTGCTACTCTCAATATTCTCATCTGACTCTTCCCAAAATGTTGAACCAGCTTTAAGGTCAGTTTTCGTCCCTCTGTGGTCTTTGTGGCTCCATTAAAACATCACACTATTTACTCCTTTGCTTCTGTCAGCCATAATTCCTGCAGCTGCCGGAGGGTTTTGCTGCTCAAATCTAAACGTGTTGTTTTTAAGCCTTTGCTGAAATGACTAATGCTGCTGTTCTTGCTTTGCAATCTGTACAATATGCCGTTTATATCCACACCACTTACACTAACAAGACTTTCTCAATCAGTTTGTATTTAGTTTCTGCACGTTCAAGAGTCTGACGGCCTGCTGGGCCGCAATCCAACCATGATTACATCCAATCAGAGCTCCTTGCCGCCTGTGGAGCTCTCAGCAGTTCAGAAACAATTATGGTGCTTTATGACAACGGAGCAACGGTTAATACTTCAAGAGGCTCTCCTCGGTGCCCATATCAAGTTTAATGAGACTATGTTAAGAGCAATTTATACTTTTATTGTTTGTATCCTGAGTGAAGGAAACAGTGTGGTGGATGCATCAGAGTAGAAGATCAGGAATCAGGAAATCATGTTAATGACTGAGCAGAACTACAAGGAGCAAACTTTGCGTTTTGTTAAGACACAGTTTCTTAAAACACATGTAGTGGTTTGTCATGCAGTCTGCCGATGACTTCATATGTAAATCATGAATAAATCTCAGAGCAGCGTACGTGTATGTCACATCCCGGTTCGTCCTCTCAGCCTGACCGTTTCTGAAAGGTACATCACTACAGCTGTTAAATATTCACCTAACCTGACAGTTACATAATACCTTTACAGGCAAAATCCTTTCAGTCACACTGGAGCTCTCCCAAAGGTTCCTCTCTGTCAACGCTGCAGGGTTTGAACTGCAGGTAACCGTTGGCTTTTACCTTGAGAAAGACCTGAAGTCAAGCACAGCAAATAACAAATCTTTGAAAAGGATTTAAGACAGCAAGGCAAGAAAATAGGTAGAAACACTGTGAACTAACAAACTCTCTTGTGTCTTTTTTGTCTTTTCTATTGGAGAATATTATGTCATGTTTTGTTTGTTGTCCAGAAAACACATTTTATTTTGTCCTTTACGGCCTGAACTAATCCTGATTTTGACCGTCAGTCCATCAGCCCTGGAATCAAAATGTAAACATTGCCAGGAGCAGAGCTCTGGGTCGTGGTTGTGTGTGAAAGGATGTAGCGTATCCTTAAGGAGGACTCACTTCCTGAGTCGTCAGAGTGCAGCTTTTAATCCTGGTGGACAGACAGTTTCAGTAAAGAAGCAGCAGACGATTGGCTGACTTCATCTGTTCTTTGCTTCAGCCGTCGAGGGGAGGTCGACACGTCGCATGTCATTACCGCTGAGTGCGAGCTTTTGAACACACACACACACACACACAGTGTTTAACCCATAGTGTTGGTGGCAGCCTGTCTGTGTGTGTGTGTCCTCTGGATCTGTGATGTTTTGTAACAGCAGAGCACCAGAGAAACTGCACCAATGCTGCGTTCAAGTCACACTTTTCACTGTAACCAAGGTTTTATCATAATGAGAACAGCTCAGAAAGTGATTAAACTCCACATCTCCTTTAAGCAGTTTAAAACAACACATATTATAAATGGTGAAACTACAGAGTCATTGAAAACGGTCACAGATTTAAACCTCATTTAATTAGAATTTACTACATTTTAAA
>BRZM01000870.1:0-96116 GCA_033238685.1 Lates japonicus
TCTCTCTCCCCCACACAAACACACACATGCACTCACACACTGGCTTTTGCTTGCCAAGCAGGCAATTAGTCATTGAGCTGTGATTGGGTGAGCGGAGCTGAATAGGGGCAGACAAAGAGGACATGACACACAACAGATCAGACTGAATGGAGCTTTTAAACCGGGACAAAGGAGAGGAAACCCCATAGAAAACACACAGACACGAAAACACACACATACACATGCTCAAGCCTACCTAAGGCATTGTGCTCAGGCATATGTAGACAAACAAGCACAGATGCATACACAGGCAGGTATTTAATGTATTTACTGCTGGAATGTAGGACACATTTGCATGCACTCATATTCTCATACAGCATTTTCACATCAGTACACTTTTTAATGAACTTGTGAACATTGAATTGTAACAAAAAGAGCTGATTGTCCTCAAGTAGCCCCTTTTTCTTTCTTCTCTCTCTTCCTCTCTCTCAGGATGGAGTCAACAGAGAAGTGTGATGTGGTGATCCAAAATTTCAATGGGAAATTCTTGAAAACCCCTCCAGGAATGACAGGTAGGTGTCAATCACCAAGACAAATGCTTCGTACTTCCTAAGACAGTGTTTTTCTACAGTGAGAGCAAGGTGTCACTCTATAGATCAGGGTGCTCATATATATACTGTATAGCTTGATGCAGCATCATACACATCACACCCTCCTACAGAACCACACCAGAAGTTGCTGAACTCAAAGGTCAGAACTTGAACTCAGCTTGCCGTTGACCTTTAAAAGCACTTCCAGTAAGTTCAGAGGTTTGTGTGTTGTGATAAAAAAGTAATGGAAGTCATCTTTTGTGCCTTGCTTGTGGAGAGCGCAGCAGTCTTGTTATCATGTATCACCTACACACAGCATGATGTTGTTATGTTCATATCATGACAAGGTGGATAGCTTACTTGAAAGTGTATGAACATTTTTGTATGAACATTTTTAACACCAGTGCCAATTCAGTACCTGACGTTTGGTACAATACAAAAGTTAGACTTTTTTCAGTACTTTAGTTTGAGGAATATAAATATTTCTCTACCTGGCCATCTTTTTTCATTTGATAAAATACACCCGTAACTTGTCAGTTCATCAGTGTGTAATGTTTGTGTCATAGGATGTTGCAGAGAAACAAGCCTTGGTTTAAGACTAGTATACAAATGTTTACTGTGTGACATCAAATCAAATGGGTCTATTACTCTACTTTTTTGTTTCTTTGTGGTAAAACACATCTCTGCCTGTTATTATATCTGTCTCTGTACAAAGCAGTGTAAATGGAACTGATAAACCTTCAGCATCATCTCTGCTGCCCCCCCCCTCTTTCTCTCTCTCTCTCACAGTCCTCAGACCACCTTGAATTGATTTAGTAGGAAGGTCTGAGTGATTAATTCCTCCACTGTACAGTACACAGATTGAGACAGGCACATGCATGAAACATATTTACATACACAGACAGACGTCCCCTAAAGCAAACAATCTGCCTCTGATTGTCCCCCAAATAAACAGCAAGGGCTCATTGCCTTTTAACACAGAGAGGAGGAGAAGGGGAAAGGGTGGGTGTAGAGACAAAATAGAAGAGGCAGGCAGAAGGAGGTTGAGGTGTGTATGGGTGCAGGATCAACACATGTATACTGTGGAAGGCCTAGTGGCATCAACAAAAAATAGGGGAATAACAGAGCAAGGACAAGGTGTTAAGAATAAAAGCTGAGGTGGGAGACATATTTCGTGACACAGAATGAGAGATAGGAGATGGAGATAGTGTAGATACAGAGGGTTAGATATACAGCTTATAGAGAGAGAGGGTAGGCCACGCAATGAAAATCAGGACTGAATAGCTCAGTTTCCTCACCCGGACACACACTGGTGCCTGCTGAAACCCTCATGGTACAGCTGTGTAATTTTGTAACAAGTGAATGATGCATCATCATTTTTGCAGCCTGTGTGTCTGTGTATGGAGAACAGAACATAGCTCTACACAAAACAAACCATGACTATCAACACGTTGAAGAGTCCTTGGCGTCGTGGTTGTGCTTACGGTGCTGGCTGACAAGAAGCAGTTCATGGCAAATCTGAAAACCGTTGTCAAAGAGCTCAGTTGTGCAGCTCATTTTGATCAAAATATTTAAGAGAAATTCCACAGCAGGTTTTATGTTATTTTATGAATTATTAAATTTATTTACTCTTGCACTCCTCACTGTGACAGAGCAGGATAAATAGTAAGCTACTGATGCTTTGTGTGTAGCTTTGAAATATCTGAAAATTCACTATATACCGGCCAGCACCAAACATCAGATGCTAGCTGGCGGTGGAGCATGTGGCAGTTAAAAGCCAGGTGATGCTGGTTTGTCATCAGGTGGCCAGAAACAAGATTCCAAATGAAAATGTTGCTCTTATCTTCTGGATTAGTGCATAAGCAGCTGTTACTGTATTAACATTCACCATTATGTTGCAAGGTGATATGCATTAGCGTTATGTTTACAGCTTGTGGTGCAAAAAATAATTAATGCAGGTTTGTCTTAAAGTCAAACACAAGCTGGGTCCCACTCCTCTCTTCCTCAGGTCTGTCTATACCCACCAAGTTGCTGACCTCTATATTGAAGGGAGATGCATTGCTTGTCTTTTGAAATTGTCCATTTCTCCTTATATGTGGGTATTTGTGTGGATGTATGCACATATATGACCTCTTAATTTATCTAGGCTCACCAACTGGTGAAATAAAAGTCTGGCCCAGCCAGATATATATGCTGATCCACAAACCACACACACACATACACTGTGCTTACCAATCTTAAAGAAATGTGTCTCTAAAGCCCAGGTTCTTTTGATTTATGTCACTGGTTTCTGTATCACTGACAGTCTGTATGGCATTTCCAAGGCTGTTGCACTGACATTGCAGGCCTTTGTGCTTTGTTTTGTTGCCTCCTTGTGCTTCTATAATGTTTTAAAAAACACGACAAAAATAGTTAGAAATGTTTTAATGTACAGTGTGTGTGAGTATCATAGCGTGGTTATACTTGTGCCCTTTCACCATGTCTTCCTTTATTGATGCTGCAGTCTGTCTATTCAGGCTGATGTATTGACAGGCAACAATGTCTTTACTCTCTAGCCACAAGATTAATGCAGACATTGATCACATGACCAAACTTCCATCAGCCCTAGTTAACAGGAAGTCCATTGATCTGCAGCTTTCTGCCTCTCTCAGTAGGATCCCTTTCATGAGAGATAGAGTATCTAGACGAGCATAGACTTGATTCTCTCTATTTTATCTTATATTTATACAAGAAAGCACCAGACATGGTCAGACTTTATATACATCTATATCATCTTGATTGTTAAGTTATATGATTACACAGCATATCTGGAAAGGTTCTTTTCCTCATTGGTCTTAGCAGTGGCTCCACAGCTTGAGGTCTCCATAGATATAATGTGCTGGAAACATCATTACTGCTCCTAATGTCTCGTCACCTTAAGTGAGTAGAACCATCCTGCAAATTCGACATTACAATCTGAGGTGTAAATCGAGTGATCACAGTCTGTGTATTTACTATATGTTGTAATTCTGTCTTCTCTGTGTTCGTCGTTCAATAATTTTTTCCCCCCATACTGTGAGAGAGAGACTCAGCTTCAGTGGGGGGTTGTCCCTATCCACCCATAAAGAGCACATGTCTTCTTCAGCGTTATCATGACCATGTTTCCTTATGTCATAGCTCGAGATAGTAAATCTCCCAGATCTAAAGGTGCTTTCATGCCTGTATTTTGGTTCATTTGGTCGGAACCAAGGGAAAAAAGATACATCGTTGCCTTTCAGTTCTGGTCGGATTATGTTACACTTATTTATAGCAAACTGTAAACATAAAGTTATATGGACAGACAGATTAATTGGATATTTTTCTGTTGTTCACAAAGAGTTCATGAAGAAATAACTGTTTATGAATATTATTAGTCGAGGAAATGGACCTTGCATGTCATACATGTGATGAATGGAAAGAATCAGTGTAAAAAAGAGGGATTTGTACTGTAACATAGATAGATAGATTCAGCACACCTCAGTTTGAACTCCTTTTCACTTTCTGATTAAAGGGAAATTCCTACACTTACTTGGTTGTGCACATAGGTGTTACCATGGTTACCAAATGATGTAAATAGATAAATGAAGGTTTTACACTGGTACATATTGCGTAGAAAATTGCTTTTGTAAAGGCTCATGATCAGCATGTGATTTGATAGTGGTAGTTTTTGAATTCATGCAAAAACCACATGTCTGCTGGAAAAGCCTGAGGTTGGTCCATTTAATTTTCACACCATAGACAATCCATACTGGTGTTTGCTTATTTGATTTTAGTTTGATTAACAACCTCCACACCAGCCCAAATATACAACTTAAGAAAAGCATATCAATAAGAAAATTCTTAAATTTTCACCCTTTGCATGTCCACTTTGTGTCATGTCTTTGTTATCCTCTCTCTCACCCCACAACCTCTGTCCCACATCTAATCTCCCCTTCCTTCCCCTTCATCTCCACTGGTCCTACGCCATTTCTCCCTCATCCAGTTGGCACTCCTCCTCTCTTTTTCCATCCCTCTTTAATTTTAGCGTCCAATCTTTCTGTCTCTCTTCCTCTCCCACTATCTGATGTAGTGTTGTAGCCTTGATATTTCTCTTTTTCCTGAACTCCCCTAATGGGAAGACAAATGGAGGACAAGAATGAAAAGAATCCAGATCTCAGCGAGGGCACATTATCACTCAGTAGTTTCAATAATAATCACGAAAGCTTTTAAAAAACGTGTGCAGCCTTATATGCCTGGTATGATCATGAGGCATTAAGCCCCCATTCATTGCCACCATTCAAGTGGTTCAATACTTTCATAAATGGGAAATGAATTTTATTTGATGTTCTTGATAATGGAGGAAAAAACTGAATGAGGCTGCACTGAGAAAAAGATTGTGTAATTATGTGGCAGTACTGCACTGTCAGACTTGGTGTCAGCTTACATGTGTTATTTGGAGCCACTTATTCAACAGTCAAACATAGATATGTGTGTTAAAATGTGATACTTTTGAAGCACCAAACAAATCACATCACTGCTGTCAAGTTCTGAAAATTGCAAAGACATTTGGTGTTATCTTCACATTATTTGGAGAATTAATTTCCTAGATAAATCTGTCAGAGTCTCACAGCCAGTTCCTTTTGTGTCGCGTTAGGATTATGATAAGAAAAATATAATGAATGTAAACTTCTTCTCTCCTGTGGATGCTCTGAGAGAATGGTTTGGCCAGAAGTTGTCACTGTAAGGAACCAAATGAGAGGAAGACAGAGGGTGGAGACCATCAGTTTTCTGTTGAACTTAAGAAATGTAAATGTCTTCTAAGTCTCAGCTCTCTGTCCCAGCTTCCAGTCCCTTACTGTTATGTTTCTTACAGTAGACATATCTGTTGCAATTTTAATGTTATGATAGTGCTAACAGCAATATGAATAAACATATATTTTTAAATTCGGTGGCAAATAGTTGGCTTCCTCTTGTGTTTGATGAAGTAACCCTCCAGAGTGCATACTGTTCAGCCACAGGGCTTTGAGCTCTTTGATGCCAGATGTCTTTAAAAAAAAAAAAAAAAAAAAGATGAGGAAGGGTTGCATCCCATTCAGCCCAGCTGAGGGATTCCTCATTTTTTCACTTTTGGGGATTGGATCCCATTTTCCAACTGAATGATTTTCCATGTTGGTTGCTAATGGATTGGATTTTATTTTAAATGAGAATTTTCCCATTTGAGGGATTGGGTCCCACTTATATGATATCCCCTCTCTTCTCACAGTAAAAAAAAACCATTGTGCCATTACTGTATAAGCTAGGGGTGTCTCCTTACCAACAGACTGGTATCTTGCTTAGAAGCACAAAAGCTAAGATCAATATTATAAATCTCCTGCACCTTACCAGGTGCATCCAGAGTAACCTGTGTGTTTCTTCCTCCCTCAAATTTTTCTTTACCTCTTATTTCTCCTCCTGTGTTGCTCTCACCAGAAGCAAGATGGATATGTCTGTTTGCTCTGTTGGAGTTTCAACAGTTTCTATTCTGCCCTACTGTGGTTTGCAATATCCCACAGCTCCAATGAGTGGTAACAGTGTGTGTTTCCCAGTACAAGCCATGCTACCTAGGTACACATACTGTCAGTTAAACACAAAAACGCTACAGATCGAAAACTCCAGCTCAAATCAGTATAAAAAATAATTCTGTTAGGTTTTTTTTTTTACCCTATAGCATTCACCTGTGCACACACACACATTAAGACACACAACTACCAACCTCTCTGTCATTTTTTGTTGTTGACATCTCTTGCAGTCTGCACAGCTTTTATGTCTTATCTGCATTATCTGTCTCTGTAGGAGACTACAGGATGTCACAATGTTTTTTCCCCCCAAAATGCAAAGAAACCCCTAAAACCCCTGATTGCAAATAAATCTTCCCCAAACACATGTAGCTCCAATAGTAGTGACAAAAATGTTTTTCTCAGCTCACTCCAATTAAATGCATCAGTTTGTAGCTCTTAGCGACGACTTATGTTGTGTAGTAGTATTGACTACTGAGAGTACCACATAGTAGCTCTGCATGTGGATGGGTCTCTTTATGTCTGCTCTTTCAGTATGTGAATTCCCAAATTTTTCATAGGGATGAAGCTCAGAAATATCTTGTACAGCAAAGCAAAAACACGAGATTCAGCTTTGAAGCACTGAAAACTTATTCAATAAATGATTTATCAATCACAGAATTCACAGAAGAGCCATATTTGTTGAAAGACTTTAAGACTAATTTTACGTTAATATTAACATTTTGAAAGGACAATACAAACAGACAGACAGTTTTCACAGAAAAACACTAAGCAAATGCCAAGAACACCTCATCACAACCCCCACCCCTCCCAGCCATGGAAGTCAATGACAAATTATAGGAAGTAAAAGGCTGTGAAAACTATATCTGTATTTTATCCATTTCCATATGTCAGTACCTCAAATATGGATCTAATCACCACAGAGAAGCTGGACACCAATGTATACTTCATAATCTCCTGTTCCTCAGTGAGGTGATTACACATTTTTTAAATTCCTCCAACTTGTATGATAAAAAATGCGAATAACATTGTTATGGATAACAAGCTTATTTCCTGATCAGACATGACTACATAGTACACATGAAAAAAAAATTAGGCACAGACAATTGTTGGCAGCTTTTTCTCCTCTCAGTGTGCCCTCTCACTGTGAGTATTCACACTGACTATTTCTATTATGGTGAAACTCCACCAACTTCAAATGTGATCCACTAAGAAGCCAATTCTGCTTCTTCATTACCTCCCTATGAGACCTGAGCAGTTGTCTTCACAGTGCAGTAATTTGCTCTGCAAACTTAGCAATGATGTTTAGATTTGCCACTATGTATAAGAAGCCCTCCTCCTTAACTGTCGAGAAAAAAAGGCAAAATTGTTTTGCTTGGGGTTACAAAGATCAATTTATGTGTGACTTTAGCAATTGTTGGCAATAATTCTTCTTCATTCAATTTGGATTGAATTCACTTCCTCAACTCTCTATCCTGTTTGCTAAAAATTGCCATCTCTATGAACTCCTTAGATATCCAAATATTTCAGTTCGGACAATGTTAATTAACTTGACATGCCCAAAAGTGACCCATTTTAGGGGGCAGACACAGCTGTACCCAAAGTCATCATGAATTCATCATTTTGTGCTACAGAGACGTGAGTGTGAGCAGCAGGGGTCAAACTGACAATTAAAAATGTTCTTCCTTTTTAAAGCCCTCTTGTGACCTGCAACAGATTGTAGTAATGTAGCTGTGAAAGCAAGCTGAATAATTAATTTGATGCACCGTTTTTTTTCTACAGGTAATCTCATGTCTGGATGTTTTATGGTTGTTGTTGCTTCCTGACTGTGTGGCGACTAAGTTCACCTCCTAATAATAAATAACATTCATTAATGTCATTATCATTGTCAGTATTTATGGCCTGTCATTGGGGTTGTGAATGAATATAAAGTGAACTGTGGTGTGTATGAGGATGAGAATATGAGGTTGATAAAATGGTTTTAGGCATGTTATGGCTGTTACGATGTTGCTGTTATACTATAGTACTACATACTGGAGTATATAAAAGTCATTTTGCATCACTTTATGCCTCACCCTTCATTTGCTCTGTGGCAGTAAAATATAGATGAACTTTTAGACAATTTATAAAAATAAAGGCTCTGTTGAACAGATTAATTGCTTCAATGAAATGACTCAGTAGACAAAATGACTTAATGGCTTGGTTGATTTTTGCAGTGTATCCTTTTAACTTTTTGCTCATTATCCAATACTGATTGATTAATAGTCAGTTGCAAGTCTTTCACCATTTGTGCCCCATTGAAATCCTGGCTTGCAAGACCAATTTTGCAATATTGTCTAATTATGTCAGGAATGACAGATATCCTCCTCCTGTGAAGGTGAAAACAGCAACACCAAAAAGTATGTCCTCTACAAGACAGTTAGGTGAATTGGAGTTGTTCTCCTTTACACAGCAAGGCTTTCACACACAGCCATTAACTCACACATACATATATACAGTATGTGCTGCAAGCAGGCTCAAAGATTATTTGTGTTAAACCTACATTTTTAAGTTGTTTGACTTTATTTTATTCTTTTATATCAGTCAGTTTGCTGTCATAAGCCAGAGCTCAAACACTTAATCTACTCTATGTTTAATGTGTTGTTTTGGTGGGATTGTGAAACACTATGACAGCATAATCTGACATGTCAGATTTAAATAAGAATAGGATTAAAGTCCAGGTATCTGAGGATATAGCAGCATTGTACAAAAAAATTAGAAACACAACTTTCTCCCATAAACAGGCCTGTCAAAATTACCTGCACAGCCAAGTATTGGTATCCTGCAGCAGTCTCTGAAAAACACAAAATTCAAGCTCCAGATGCACTAAGGCAACCAAAACATTATAACAATATTGATGTATGTGTGTGCGTAGGCGTGTTTGTGCATGTAAACAGTGGCCCATAGCGCTGGGCCAGTGTTTAATGTCTGGAGCCATTTCACCAGCTCAGATATAAAACAGCTTACAGCAACAACATTGTGTGTGTGATTTTTTATGTCTGTGTATGTGGATGTATTTTACTATTGAGGATTATACAAAATGGAAGGAGGCCAGTGTCCCTCCTGTTGTTGCTGTACGTCACTTTTAACAAGCACAGTTACTCCACAGAAATTTTCTCTGAGTTTATGTTGCATGCTGTAGTTACCAGATGTTTGAGAGACACCAGAGAGGTGAATTTTAAGTGTAGTCTGCTATTCTTTAGCAGGCTTCAAGCACATCAAGGCATACAGTATTTACTGCATTATTTTTTATTTTGTTGTCTTCGGATCTCCTACTTAGTATTTTTGCATCACTAATTTTAACAATAAAAGGCCCAGTTTTTTTTAATCTCACCTAAGTCTTAAGTTTTGCTGTCTATGTGATAAGACCAGGTGAGTAAAAAACAGATCTAATTCAAAACACATATCCTTTTCATGCAGATAGCAAGGACAAACAGTTATTTTAGATCAGCAAGAGCTTTCTGTCTTTGTGTGGTACTTTAGAGGAAAAGCAGAGAAGAAAGTGTCCTGACTGTAAACTTGACAAGTTGTCAACAACTGACAATGTGGCTTTCACTGTTTGTCACACCAGTAAAACAAAACAGCAACAGAATACTGCCTTAAAGAGTGTATCAAGAGAGTGTGCCTGTCCTCACATTCGTCACATATTTTCTCTTACTTGAAGTAGCAATCATTTGTCACACAAGTACACACACACATCAATACATTTTTAACTTAACACCCATAAACCTGATAGTTAGTTCCTGCCCCCAGCATTCTCAATTGTCTTTTACCACAACCTGAACCTGTTCTAAATGGAAAATTAGAATTCACAACTATTTCGTATGAATAATAGTTCTCTTTTCATGTCTGTATCAGCCCAAGATCAACTAATAGATTTTACATTTGATTTTACATTTGCATTACAGCAACCAAAGGTTTTGTCAGAGTCTCACAAATTGAAACTTTTCCAAAGGCCCAGGAACCTTACCAGTGTTTCACATGGAGGAAGCAGGGTCTAAATTAAATTCTTCTGAGCTTAGTTCCTGGTGTCAGAAAGTCCTTGCTGTGGGGTAGTACTTTCCAGTAGCCTGGGAAGTATTTTGGTGGAGTTTGCAGTGCTGATCATCTTGTGGCTGCTACAAGGAAAGTGAACACAAAAACAAAACAATTTGTTTCACATGTGATATTAAAAAAAAGGAAAAAAGAATAAAACATTCAGATTGTCGCTACCTAGAAGACAGGTTTTCAGGCTTTTCCATCTCTGCATGTCTCTCTGCATATATTTATTATGTATCTGCTTAATTTTCACAGTGTCCTTGATGCAGTAGAAATGCAGAGAGGAATGCATAAAAAGAACTTTTATTAATTTAATTTTGGTCGCATGTCTCCACCATTCCTGGAACTATGTGGTTGAAAACTGCTATAATTTCAAAGCACAACTTTAAATGTCAAAAAAGGGGCTGCTTAACAATGAAGGCCTGGGTGAGTTTAAAACACTGGCAAACAAGCATTACCAACATATTTTTTTATACCTTTTGGTGGTACCCACTTTAATAGATATTCTCAAATGACCCATTTTCTATCATGACATTGCTTTTTCTCTGGTTTTGTTTTCTATCTTCACTTAAAAACATCAATCACCTGAATTTCTGTGTGTTTCTCTTGTTTTTCATGAGGAAACTAAGCTGAGCTCTGTTATGAGACATGGTGATGAATATACAAATCACGCATACACCTACACACACGGATGTTTACCAGATGTAAGTGAATGTATGGAGCGGAGAGGGTAAAAGAGGGAGAGAGAAGGGGAGTGATTGAGAGAGATGACTAGCAAAGGCGAGGGATGATAACAGGGGCCCAGCCGTGCTGCCTGTTATTCAGATAGAAATCAACTTAAAACATTGTAATGACAAAGTACTCCTAAATGCAGCATAATCACACGGCACTGTGAATCTCCGTCTTCGTCCCCATCCAGGCCCCAGGCATTCCAAATAACTCTTGTCTCAACCTTAAGCTCTGAATGCTTTTCGCCGCTGAGAACACCTCTTCTCATTTTTCAGTTTACAGAGATGAAGGAACATTTTTCTTGAAGTAGGCGAGGTAACTGCGTAGTTTATTTTGGCATTTAAAATATGTGAATCAGTACCAGCCTGATGATATCGCCTTTGCTGGTTCACAGAATTCTATGTCATCTAAGAATGTCTTTATTTCTAAGCTACACACAGTGATGAGGCTCTATTTGACTTTATATGCAGTTTGAAATCAATGCCAGTTAAACAACACAAGAGTGCCAGCTAAACAGTCTCTTAAAAGATGCAGTCAATGACTCAAACATGCCTTGGTGGATGTTTTTAAGTAACAAGTAAGAAGCAATGCATAAAAGTAGGTGGCTTATCCAATTTCAGGGTCATGAGGTCTCTCCATAAAGCTTACTCAGAACATGAACAGAGCACTTGTTGGTTTTACAGTGTTCCAGTGCTGTAGTTCAGAGCTTTATAATTTCTGTATTTTGAATAGTAGTTTAATATACTCATATGATGTGTTTCATTGGTTAGTGTCCAACTTCTGCGGAAACTGTACTCAAAAGAAGACATGAGATAAGCACACAATTTTCCAACAAGTCAATCAAATTGTACAACAAGATACATTGTTCGTCCATGCCCTCTAGAATGACACATGGCAGCGTTTTCCAAACACCAGCAGGATAACATTTGTCTGAGCCTTTCACAACTATTACAAATCAGGTTTAGTTAAATTTGGATAAAATAAGTACTTTGTTAAGGTTAGAAAAATATTGTGGCTTCGGTTAAAATGACTACTTTGCTAAGATTAGGGGCCTTTGTCATCATGGTTGCATGGTAACCTTTAGTTAACATTAGGGAGTGATCATGGTCATGCCTTAAACTAACCATCGGTTTGAAACAGGAAACAAACAGCGGTTTCCCATGTTAAAGTCCAACGTTTTATTGAGCCATCCCTCCTCCCTATGCAGATTTTGTCGTTCTATAACAACATGATCTCTCATCATAATTACGTTGGCTGCTAGACGGCTTTGGCACTTGAATGTAAACATACATTGTTTAGGTACTTGGTGAAAACAACTGACATATATATATATATATATATATATATACACACACACACACACACACACACACACATATATCCATATATACATACATACATATATACATATACATAGTATCAGACCATACTGGTGCTTTGGTAACAGTTGTAAAAGCCATAATAGCCAAGGGCAGTATTTACTTTGGTCCAGGGTTGGAATGTTATTCAGTATGTCTGAGGTTCATTCAGTTATTTCTGTAATTTATCATCTTTACTGGTCTCTAATCTGTTCATTATGTGTATGCTGATTAAGAGGCTGGTTCTGACTCTAGTGGATATATCGTGTATGTTTCAATGTGTGCATATGGTTGCACAATAACTGGAACATCAAGAAATATAGCCTAGCATCAGAGATCATATAAAACAGAGGACTGCCTGTCAACTACATAAGCCATCAAGCATCTTATCTGAGTGTCCTGGCCCATGTCAGGATAGGACTTTTTATTGTGTTTGTTGAGTCATGCTGAAGCATTTCCCAGAAATAAAAGCCATTATTCACGCTCTCTTTCTTTCTTTCTAACAAATTCTGAAGATATGCCTGTAAATAAAATAAATTGATACAGGACAAAGCATTTTTTCTTTAAAAGAACCTTGCCCCAATCCAGCTACTTCCTGTTACTTCAGAAGCCTGTAGGGTATTTGAGGCAGACGCCTATCAGGTTGTAGTTGGAGTTTGGTGAACTTTTGTACGGAAGGTCACACTCAGCTAATCCTATTTGTAATCAAGACTTTCTTCTTTCTCTGGTCCAAGAAAAGGACCATGTTGTCTTTGGAGCAATCACAACTGTAGTCTGTTGCCTGGGGGGTCAAGCTGTGTGAAGTTATTTAGCGTATTAAATATGCCTGTTTGGTTTGTCGTTTGAACCACGCTCACCATGCTTTGATGATTAGCCCGTGGCTTTGTTTCCACGTCAAGGCAGCTTTTGTTTGAAGCACATTTGTAGGAGTTGTAGAGATGGTGAGATAACTGCTGTTGTTGAGATGTTTGGATTAGGGGTGGGAGAGATAAATGTATAAGCTCAAGTGCTGTTTTCAGGTCCATTTGATTTGTGTTATGTTTTCATTTAAGCCACAACATAACACCTTGACTTTGTCTTTTAAATGTGACTCCTAACCTAATGCATGAAATTTCACTTTTTCCTGCTATTAATATGATTAATCCATCTCTGTGTTTGTCCTTGTCTCTCTCCCCATCTGACTCACTTTCTAGCCCCAGCAGAGCCATTGCTGTGCAAGTTTGCTGATGGAGGCCAGAAGAAGAGACAGACCCAGGTCAAGTATCCCCAGAATGGCAGACCGTGGCCACGGGAAGGAGAGGTAAAGCTTAAAATTTATTTAACCATTTCAAAGCTCACCAGTACCCATCATAAAAGATTCCCTTCATCAGCCACCAATGTTTTCTTAAAATACAAGTGGAAAAGGCAGTTGTAACACAAGAATGTCTTTCAATCAGTTTGTTACAGCATAATCCTTTCTACCCTCTGCCACTATTAAAGAAAGCAACACAGATTTTTCGTCAGGCAGAATTATGCTGCACCAGACATTTCCTAAATCAACAATAAGCTCTTGCTTTGCACAATCAGAATGAGTACACTGTGTCAACTGAGAGAGTTTTTCTGAGGAAATAGTGAAGTTAACAAAACCAAAAGTGGTGTTGTTCTAACTTAGTCACAAGTATGAGTACAGTATATCCACAAACCTCTTTTAAATCTTTTCCTACTCAGCTTTCTAGCAAAAGCATAACAGTAATCTTATCATAACAGAGGTGAGAGAGAAATCCTGCTACATACAGTACGATAGACTGTACTGCAGCAGTCCTGCTTCACAGCAAACATTACAGAGGGTCCAAAAAATCATCCTTCTCATACATTTTAAATATCTAGCTGATGTTCACTTTGACATCAGTTTCTTTTTCTTATTTTATAATGGCGTATAAAATCTGAAAAGCATGACAGGCCCCCCTGCAGGGTCATTATCAAATTTCATTTCCAATAACATACTGTAGGCTGAATTAGAGATGCTGCTGACAGTATGAAAGCTGGCATATATAAAGGTTATTAAATTTCAAATACAAGGTTATTACAAGACCCCAATGCCAAGTTGTTTTTTCTTTTGTTGAAACTCCCACTTCCAGTCTGTCATCCTCAGAAGAAATGAAACCTTGTGCAGCAGACTGAAAGCAGATTGACTCTTGCACAATACTGAGAGTTCAGAAGTTGTTAGTGTCGATACCAAAGCTTTAATTTACAGAACAAGGGAAAGTGAATAATAATGTTGCCACCCACACACTGAGTAAAGTTTTAAACAGTTTCCCAACATTCGCTTTACATGGAGGTTGGGAAAGAGCAGGGTGGTGAAGTGAAATGAAATGGAACCAGGCTGAAACAACTGTGCACTGAAATGAGAACCACCACAACAAAAACAGGATTCTATGGCGTATGTGTTTGACTTTTGTGTGTAGCCAGCACAGATTGCAGTTTTAGAGAGTTTTTTCCTTTTTTCCCCAAAAGCAAAGAATGACAAATTACATCAGAGCTTAGTTAACATTAGAGGCCTTGGTGTAAGTGATTCTTTTTTGTGTCCTGTTGTCAACATTTGTGAATTGTCAGCTGGACTTGAAATAAATGATCCATGCTTTCAGTGGATTCCTCACACATTTGTCAATGGCCCAATCCCTGACAAGCCCCACTTGGCATTGCAGTGGAAAATCATCCCTTCAGAGGTTTATGCATTTGTCAGAGCCAGGTCTCAGAGTCCAGGCAGACTAATAGAGACATCTGGCCAGGGAAGTGCTTTGAGGGGCCTCATCGCATCCTCACACTCAGTCAGCCGACCCTAGTCTCCTTGAGCCCCTCACTCCTAAATGAATCTGGCCTTGTGACTATGACATGAGCACATATCACACACAGAATCACTCACGTATATTTGTGCAGAGAGGTGCACATAGGATAAACACAGACAGATCATTCAACCCTGGGCACAGCACCCAAGGATGAGGCCCCTCACCCATCCTGCATAAGACCAAGACACCCAGAGAAAGAGGGTCTGTTTGTGTCTGTTTGTAGTCCTCTATGCAGTCTTTTGTGTTTCTTTGTAGTGTCTTTGTAGACATCTTTGTAGTTGTTTTGTGTCTCCTTGTAGTCATCTGTGTCTATGTAGACATCTGTGTGGCCGTTTTGTGTCTCTGTAGTCATCTGTTTGGTGTTTTGTTACTTTTGTCTGTGTTTATAGTATTTTGTGTCTCTTTGTAGCCATTTTGTATCTGTGTAGTCATCTGCATAGCTATTTTGTGTCGCTGTAGTCTTCTATGTGGTCTGTTGTGTTTCTTTGTAGTCATCTTTGTAGTCATTTTGTGTCTCTTTGTAGTAATCTGTGTGTCTCTGTAGTCATCTGTGTGGCTGTTTTGTGTCTCTTTGTAGTCATCTGTGTGTCTTTGTAGTCATCTGTGTGGCTGTTTTGTGTCTCTTTGTAGTCATCTGTGTGTCTTTGTGGTCATTTTAGACGTTTTGTAGTCTTCTGCATGGTCATTTTGTGTCTCTTTGTGGTTGTTTTGTATATCTTTGTAGTTGTTTTCCATCTCTTTGTAATTGTTTGAGTGACTTTCCAAGAAATTTTAACAGTCACATCAAACAGAGGCTCTGGTCCAGGGACCCACTTAAAGTGTCCTTTAGTTTCCTTATGTGTTCACACATGTTTTCAGGGGAAACACACATGGACAGATATCTAAGTATACATATCCAGTGACTAATGCTAGTGTTATGCAGCAGCTGAAGAATATTGCCCAGTTTTTGCTGTTAAATGAAGGAAACTTAGAGGACAAGATGCAAGCATCAAGATGCTTCATGGAACTGAACTCTTCTAGCTCTGGCTCAGAAATCTTTTGTTGCAAAAAACAATTCAATAGATTGCCTAGGAACTAGCAGTGAATACAAATTTTGCTCAAGGTGAAAGGTAGAATTCTTGTATGTGTGTATGTGTAATGTACATTTTACTTGCTTTAAATCAGATTTTTGTTTGAGGGCTGGTATAAAAATTAATTCCAAGCTTTAGGATGATTAATTTTTGCTATTTTATGTCATCAATGTCAGGCACTCCTTTTTATTGCTTCTGCAGTCTACATGTATATTCCCCCATCCTGGCTAGGAACAGTGTCTGGGGGGGGGGGGGACCAAACATCGCAGCAGAGTTCAGCATCAGGGCACACTTTCAACTCATGTGCCAATTTGGAGAGAAGAGCCTTGTGTGGAATACAGAACAAGTACAAATGACTTTTGGAAAGCTGCAGATAGAAGAGGAGGGGGGAACAATGACAAAGAGAAAGACAGAAAAGGAGAAAAATAAAGATTAGAGGACTAAAAACACTATTGATGCTTTAAGTTTGAACCAACATTGCCAAGAGGCAGTCACGTCGATGGAGATCTTCATTCATTTGCACATGATAGAGGAAATTCGGCACAGCTAGAAAACATTCAAGAGAAAAGTGTCATTTAATGATGAGCACTTGACAACAACAGGACAACAGAGCAGGAAGGACAGAGAGAATGCTTATGCTACTAAAATACACCCTTTATGATTTGAGTTTCTTCTGATTCTGATTTTATTCAGCTAGAATGTAAAAATCATTAATACTGAGCACTGTTGTTATAACTGAGCCCTGTGAATAGTGAAGATTGCCATAAGAAAATTACAGTATGGTGTCTGCTTATTGTTCCATGAGCAGCACTTCCTGCAGTTGGGGTGTGACAATGTATCTTGGGTCAATATTTTGAGTTAGAAAATGTTGATGATATGCGTGAATGAGATGAAAACTGGATAGAAGAAAACCTCAATGAAATGAAGTTTGGGCTTGTCTTGATTAATTGAGTGCTTTTGGTGTATTTAGCTTCTACTGATAGTACAGATGTTTGTTGTAACAACAAGCGCTGACTGTGTGTGTGACAGCTCAGATAGACTGATTTCAAAACATAGCAGGAACTTACATTTCTCTCATTTTCCTCCAGATTGTCTCCTTTCTGCTCCTATGTGCGTTCACGAATCCATACAGTTGGGAATAACCGACTAATTTTCACTCAGTATTTAAACAATTTCATCTCAGGCAGATGTTGTGTGCTCCACATTGTCAAATGCAAGTGGAGCAAACAGCAGCATTTACCACATTTGGTTTGAAAAGAGACATTTGTGGCTTTTGTTTCACTGTGGACATTCCTATGTCAATATTTGTTATCATCCCATTTATAATTTTTTTCATGAAGTTTTTATATTTTGATTAATGATATCCTGAATCTGTCTTTTTTGTTGTCGTTCTTACCAAAATCTTTTAGAAAACTACCAGTGATGAAACTATAAAATATTTTGCACAAGAAAAGACTAAGGAGCAATAAATTCTTCTCTCATAAGTTGTTTTCAGTTATACTTAGTTAAATATTGCAATTACAGCGAACTAAGTATTGTGTTGTTGAATATCTATTATGCAGTAACATAGACAGTATCTGATAAAGATACCCAGGCACACTCACTCAAACTATCAAGATAATGCCAATCATCCAATAGCCTCCTTTTTATGATCATTTTACTATGTCTGTTTTTATTTTTGATGATTTTCATGACGCATGCTTTTAAGAGTCTCTTAGGCTCACACAGTCATACAGAACCATTTCATTCTTCATAAGTGCTTTTAACTGGCTCATTTGAGATTTCTGGGCTACTGACATCATCCATTGTTGTTTATTTGTCAGGTCTTTGCATCCCATTCACTTTTTTATATTGGCGAATTTTAAGAGAAAGAGTGTGTTCAGTATTTATTTCGCATTATGAATTGCCCTATTTTCACTTTTCCACTACCTCTCCCTCTCTCAATTCATTACCTTTATTGTCTTGACCATTTGTCGCAACGCACTTTTTAATCTCAGTTGGCACCACCAAATAACTGTTTACACATCAAAATCTCAAAAAAGAGTAAACACAGATCCCTCAAAAGGCATATGAACTATTTTAACCTTCGTTTCTCTCTTTATGTCTTTTTCCAGAGTGGTATGGCGTTGACGTATGATCCCACTGCGATGCAGAATGGGTAGGTGTTTTCTTCACAGATTTATGAACTGTGTATACAACTTACGATGTGCAAACTTTATTTTTGATTCACATTCCACGTCAAATATTTGTAAATCAAACCCCATAAAAATTGCTGGAGCCCCAGCATCAGCACCAGTATATGAGCCTTTACAAAACTGGCACATAATCTAGCAAACCTGCACAGATGCACATATATATAGCAGCCAACCATCAGCACTCATATCCACAAGAGCACCTGCATGCCAATGAGCAGATCACACATATGCACGCACATTCTCAGACAGACACAGGACACACAGGTCGTTAACACACACAGATATATTCTCTCTCTCTCTCTCTCTCTCTCTCTCTCTCTCTCTCTCTCTCTCTCCTGCTCTCACCCTCATTCTCATCTCAGCTGAGTGCAGATTGAGCATTTATTTATGCGCAATGCATACAAGCTGTCAGGCGTGTAGGTTCTGATTGCAGACAGGAAGTTGGGTGGTGTTGCAGTAAGCTGTAGTTTGGAAGCCAGCCGAGGCTATACAGTGCTCCCAGGCTGAATGCAGAAAGGCCAGTGTCTGCCTGTTTCAGGGGAAGTGGAGATCGGTCCTGTCTGCTAAGGAATGCTGCTGGTGATACGATCCCAGGAGATGCTTCCTCAGCTGTTTCTCTTCTCCTCCCTCTGTCTACTCAGTCCCTTCTTCCTCTTTGTATCCCACTTTTCCCTTTTCTCCCTCTTCCTTACTCTTGTCCTGTTGTATTCTACACACATTGTTACATTGTTCACCTCTCTTCATGTCAACTTTAAATCAGCCCCTGTAACATCCTGACCTGATTCTAAATTCTAAACTGTTTTTTTCAACTTCTTCCTCTCTTACCCATCTTCCTTTTGTTGTTGTCTTGTTCAGCTCTTTATTCTTCTAATTCCTACTCTCTATTTAAGCATCACTTCTTTGGGGTCATTCTGGTGTCTCTGTGCCTGCGTGCATGCTGCGTGCATGTAAATGCATGTTCTCACGCGGCGTCTAATAAGCTTACGGTGCTTAAGCCCTCTCCGACCTCTCTTCGAGGTCATCTCAGCTCCTTCGGTGAAGCACTAAGTGACTGTGAAATGCTAATGCAGCTAATTAGAGGCAGCAGGGAGGAAGGGTTGAATAAAAGGAAGGCGAATTGGGGTCAAGAGAGGAGGGCAAGGCAAAATGAAGTCAGCCCAGGAGAGGGAAGGAGTGCAGATCAATTACAGGTCTCTCAAGCTTGAGGGGCGGCTGGCATTTAGGGTCTGATGCCCAATCCGAGGTTATTGAAACATGTGTCCCAACCCGGCCAGACCGCTTTGACATAGCCTGTGTCTCTTTATCAGAGAAAACACAACATTCTCTTTCTCTGAGGGCTCTTCTTATCAATCTCCTGCCTCCTATCTGGTCTGTCTGCTTTCCTTTTGTTTCTCTATCCTTCTCTCTCTGCCTTTTCCTCTGCCTTAGCACTTCTCTATTTCTTCTCTCCTGCACACACACACACACACCAACAGAATGTTTAGCGCCTCCCCACATTTCTTCGCTAAAAGCCACCAGTCGTACTAAATCATTTGCTAATTTTCAGGGCAAACTCCTGACGGTGCAGCTAGGTCACCAAGGATTCACGGTGGTTTTAAATTCAATCCTCTTAATATTCTCTTAGCATTACATGTTTTAGTGTATTGTTAAGCGGCCAAACTGGAGTCCTATTGACAGCATGCTGCTCAGGCCTAATAACCTCCATCAATAACCTTGGATCTGTCCTACACTATCCTCTCTCTCCAATACACATCCTCCTAATGAAAATACAATATGCAATCAAGAGAACCATATTGAATAACCCGGTTCTCTTTTATATTGTATTCATCAGTGACAGTAATATATACTAGCTCTAATGAGTCACATTAATTGTACAGTCAAAGATGGATTCATACTGCTGTATGATCACTAAAGGATTTTTTTTTTAATTGTCACTGATCATCACATTTGTTACCCCAGTTCTTACCCCAGCTTAGATCTATATCTGTCCAGTCTTTTCATTTTCAAGTGA
Source organism: Lates japonicus (assembly GCA_033238685.1). NCBI lineage: Eukaryota > Metazoa > Chordata > Actinopteri > Centropomidae > Lates > Lates japonicus. The sequence continues at coordinate 20,387 of BRZM01000870.1, forward strand.
TGCCAATACTTATAATATGTCAATAAATGCAGATGTAAAGTGCAGTAGCTCAGAGCTCAGAGGGGTAAAATACATGTGGTGTCCTTTGAGGCTATGTTTACAAGGAAAGCTAGTAAGACCTTAAGGTGAGCAGGAGTTGAAAGGTGCAAGGGGAAAATTTAAGAATATCTTTCTCCCTTCAAGGAGTTATGGTCAAATCAAAGTAAGCTGCGCCAGTATCAACACTCCTACAGTAAGATAAAACACACAATCAACCTGCATATGAACCAGAGCTGAAACTTGGCAAGAGAAAAAATATGTAGAGCTAATAATTCATGGGATTTCTTTTTCTGGTTCCAAAGAAGTGAACCATGTTAGTAACCGTAGTAGCTCTACTCTGTATGTACGACCACTGAGGCAACAACACACCAAGGAGAGCATAAAAATCCAACAGGGAGACTGGATGTCCATGTGAAGCACAATCACGCTCTGGAGCTTATCGCAGGCAGTTGGAAACCAACCGCATCCACACAGCCCAGACTGCAATATTTTAAAAATATCTGAGGGTTTGCATCTCACAGCTGAGATGCAAAACTGCTTGTGCTATCACTGACCAAACAAATCATAATGTGAAACAGGAAGTGCAATTATGGAACAGGTGGGCACCTCAAGAACCCATTTCACCCATGAGATGAGATGTGTGCTCATATCGTAGTGGATTAGCACCAATACATCCACATTTCCTGTCTTGGGCTAGTTGCTGAGCCTCACTGTCATCTCTGTATGTTGTATATTGTATTATCAATAACAGACGGCTACAACAATAAAATTCCAAAACCATTAAATAATATTTGTCAGTGGTAGTTTTGAGTAACCCTTAAAAGTAAACTAACAGTGTGTTTGTTATTTAAGTACTTTTCTCCCCCAATTAAACAACACTTGATTTGTGGGAAGCACCTTTTAGATAGATAGGGGAGGGGTTCTCTCTCTGTCTCTCTGCCACTCTCTCCCTCTCTTTCTCTCTCTCCCTCCCCTCCCTTGCTCCATTATTCAGTCAACAGACACTTGGGGATCGATCGGGCACAGCAACACGGCCTGGCGGATGAAACATGTCCTCTCTAGGTACACAATGATAAATAAAGCACCGCGAGCCATGGCATTCTACCGCTGCAGGGCTGAGGGGGTGAAATGGAAACAAAAAAAGAGTTGGAGCAAAATCAGAAGGGCAAACAAAGGTATAGAAAGAGAAGTAAACAGAGTGTAAAATGCAGATGTTGCAGATGATGCAGCCTCCCCTTCAAAGTGGAATATGTGTAGGTGGGAACATAAAAGGCAACACTGAAATATTTCACCCACTCACACATTAAGGTGATAATTCATTATTATGCATAGCAGTGGAGCGGACTCCTTTGTAACATGATGTGTACTCTGGTGCAGTGTCAAGTCTCATTCTAAGACATCTTTGATGGTATGGCACTGAGTGAAGCTGCAATATTTATTGTTTCCAAGACAGCCTTGATGATGTCTGATCCATTTTGTCAGTGGTATCTTGAAGTGCTCTGGGTGGTTGAAAACAGAGAGATACAAAAGGCTCATTTTCACCTTTACATGTGGCAATGTCTGGAGAGCTAAAGCTGTATGTGCAGAGAAGCCTCTTCAACATCATCCTGTCTTTCAGCATGCTCTTGGTTCTGTTTTATCCCATGTATATATATTTGGTGACTTGATGATGTCAAAATTAAACATTTTCTTTTTTCCTTCCTTAGGTTCTACTCTTCGCCATACAGCATCTCCACTAATCGGATGATCGCACAGACATCAATCACACCCTTCATTGCTGCCTCTCCTGTTTCCACATATCAGGTGGGTGGACTCTGTATATGGTGTATTGGGTTAGGTAGAGCCTAGGAGGCCTCTAAGAGCTTTTCTGTTGTTGGCAGTTGAAAAATTGACTGCCTAATAAAGGATAGAAGTTGTGTGTTTAGATGAATAACTTCATAGCTAAAAAGATGGTTTCCTCAATGTTAACTTCTTTCCAAATTTAAGTCACTTTAATTTGGTCCAAGCCACTATCAAGTATTGACTGTGTAGCCAAAGCCTGATATTTGTTATTCTATTTCACTGCCTTAGAGCTGCAATTGTCATTAAAAACTGTTAGTCAGTGAGCCACACTGTTGTACTGGATGATATGTTCTTTAATTGAATAACTTCAATTAAAGAACATATCATCCAGAGAGTGCAGTTATTTTTTTTTATCAAACCTCACATACACTGTCCTGGTGCTATAAAATATCTAGAGTACAAAATGTGTATTTATCCGCAGCTTAAAATTGTTCCCAAAAAGTGCACTATTTCCTGCTGTTAAAGGGATGTTTCCTAAAATCTACAGTGCACAACCAAATTTTACTCAACCTTTTCAAAATGTAAACTATATATTCACAGCCTCTTTTAAAGATTTATGCTCTTCACAGGAACCAATGGGGCCGTCCTGAGTGCCACCTCAAGGGAAGTCTTATGTGTCAGTCAGAGACTGTTGGTTTATTTTTCATGGAATGTGCTGAGAGTAAAGAAGTACAGAACAAAAGCCACCTCATTTTCAGTGGTGTTTAAGAACTCTGTAACCTTACATGGGACAGAGCTTTGGAAATATGTGATGAATATTTTCAAACAACGCAACGATCCTGGCATTTCTTATTCATGGTTTCATGGCATGGCATTTAAATGCTGTTGAATTAATATGCTATTCCTGTTGGTCTTTGTGTAGGTCTGGACATACAGGTCAAGAGTAGAGCATCTTTTTCTCAGGAAAGACTTAAATACAGAATTGAGTCATCAGCTCCCTCCACTCAAGACAGTTCTTAGTCTATATTGATAAAACACAAACATTGCAGCACTCCTCCCATTGATCTTTCATTCTAAAGGCTGATCCTCCTTTTGTCTCTCTCTGTCTGTTCCCATGTGTAGCATCCTCTCCCCACACACACATACTTCACCTGTTCATGTCAGCTAGTTTGCCTTTGGTTCTTTAAAGTTGACTCCAATCTTGATCCTCAGTTTGTCAGACACACTTAGACTTTAAAACAAACACCCAGTCCACAGGTTTCTCTACTTTAAAACACTGCTGTAAATGAAAGACAAATGCAAAGACACCTTCAGCAGTGCTGAATTACACTGGCTACAATCACATCCTTTTGAGAAAAGAAGAAAGTAACCTTCCTTAGTTACTTAAACTCCCCCACAGACAGATAGCGAATGTCACGCATTGTGTACACACTCATATAATTGCTCTATACTATATACCGTAATACCTCACATGTGACAAAAGGGTCTCTGGGACTTGTTTCTCCTCATGTTAGGGCAGGCAGTGGGTAGCAGTAGGAGATAGAAAGTGGTGATTTGTAAGCCAAGACAGACTTTGATGATAGAGCCTCACTGTGGCGGTAATTATTAGACTGTATTGCTCTCTGTGGTCTTCATGTCCTCTTATAATTACAACATAACATACTGTATAGTGGACCCTCAGTTACGCTGTAATATTCTTTAGACACCCTGCCGCGGGGACTGAGGCTCTGAAATGGGCTTATGAAGACTTGAGGCTAATAATTAATTTTCCCTCTTACTCCTCTTTGGTTTTCTCATTTTGCTCCCTTCCTGTCATTCTGTCTTACAATTGTCACCGCTATGTTCTCTCTTCCTCAATTCTTTTGCCACTTATAACAATCTTCTTTTGATCTTCCCTTTCCTCCTCATCTCTTCTTGGCCTCATGCTGCATCCTCCTCATGCCCATCCTCTTTTTAATTCTGTTTTCTCAATCCTTCCTTTCTCTACCCTCTGTCTTTATTATTTCTATTTCCCTTCATCATCTGTAATCTTACTGTCGTCACCTCTACCTTTATCACCATCTCTCTCCTCCTTGTCTTCTCTTCTCTCCTCTCTTCTCTTCTCCTCTTTCTCTTCTGTCACAGGTCCAGAGTACATCTTGGATGCCCATCAACAGTATGTTATGCAACCCCACAGTAAGTTAGAGCCTCTCTTTAATTCTTTTGTCTCATGTTGCTCCCAGTGGAGGTAATTTTGTCCACCTTTATTTACTCCTTCCTTTTTACATTACATTACATTCTTGTCATCCCTGCGTATCTCTCAATATTTGTTCCTCATACATTTCAGTCTGCTAATCTCAGGTATTTTACAGTAATGCTCATTTGAGAAAGACTGACTAATTAATGTGTGTCATATTGGCGATCCAAGTTTATGAAATAAAAACTACAGTCATCTATTTGTAATTTTAAAAAAACACCCCAAATATTAGGTCTTGTTTGGGTTATGATGGTCGAGTATAGTACATTTAATTGCTAAATGTCATCAATTTTCAATCTCATATTTCAGTCCTAATAATGGACTGGTACTGATAAAATGCTATGAATTACCAAAATTGCAAAAATCCAAATCAATGACACACAGTTTCCAACAAATTGCAGCAACATTTGAGAGTCTGGCTGCCAGGTCAGACCAGACAAAACTATATTTTTCATCTGTGTCTACTCTGCTGAATTCAGCAGTAAATAACCTCTTTAAAGCATTTAGAAACAACTGGAGCAGTCTGAAATCTATAATAAAGTTGCTCCCTGCTGGTTTTGATGAAACTGCGGGTACAGAAACCTCCACAAGTGTAATGGTAAAACGTACTGATGTTAAGTCAGTTTAAACTATTGATCAGATTTATACAATCATACATACATAAAATACCAAGAGGCAAAAACATATGGACACAACTAGAAACAGTATAATACAGTACTTCCAGCATGCCTGAAGGATTAAGACTAATATCTGAGGTCAGTCCATGCGCCATACACCTTTCTCTCTCACACACACAATTGTGATTGACACCCACATATAGTCATACATATTGGCAGCTGTGCGTGTAGTTGTACAGTCAATAAATTCACTAGACTCACCTACAGATACACTGCCTCTCTCACCTCTCTCTCACACACAAACATAACCTAAACCGAGGTTTTCCTTCTTTGTGAGACTTATATAGTACCGATAGTAACCTCCACAGACTTTGGCACAGGCCCCGTGTAAACTCAACTGATGTCCTGTCTGTTTGTCTTACAGTTAGTTAACTGCCCAAACATACAGAATAAAATCCCACCTCACTCCGGGATGAGTCCTGGGTTAACGTTACATTCTGTAAATGTGTTTCTTTAATTAGTGCAAAGGAGTAAAATTACATTTTATCCAGTCTCATGGGTGATAAACTGGTTAATTATTTCTCAGTACAGCAGAGCCAACAGAAAAAGAAATAGGATGAATAGTTCATGTTGGAGACTGTACAGGAACCTTGAAAGTGCATCTTAATCACCTTTAAAACATTTATTAAACATGGTTCCACTGGTTTTTGCTCATGTACACGAGTATATATTAGTAATTTTAACATAGCGTCTAGAGAAAAATAGCCTGTAAAACATGCATTTAATTTTTATAGCCATAGGTTTAATTAAACACCTGTCCTGAAGATGTCTCTTCTTAGACGGGTTCATATGAGGAAGAAAATTAATGTCATAATGGGTATTTTATATTTTAGAGAAAAATTCATCAGTCAGAGTGAAATTGTCGATCATGGAACAAGTAAGCCGGTCAATGAGAATTTCAGTGATCTTGGCCATGATGGCTGACCAGAGGCTATCAGACACACCACATTATGTGGACAGCAGTGCTATCCCATGATGGCACTGTCTCATCAGAGTTTTTGAAAGGGAAGGATGAGATCTACAGCGCATGCACTATATATTTTTATTTTTCGAGAAAATAAAGTCAGCTTCTCTCACAAAGAGGTGATAGTCAAGACAGATTTTATCATCCAGATTTTATCTAACTGCAAGTGTTAGAGAATTGGTTTCTTGCCAACAGCTGCAGACTATTTTATACCTGCAAATGTAGTTATGGTCTGTTGAAATGACGGCTGTAGGGGAACTGGATGGAGGCAGCACAAAGTATGGTATATTAACCATGCACTGAGGAACTGGAAGCAAATGCTGTCTAACACAATAGTTAAACTATTTCCAAATTCTGTCGCTCCTCCTCTCCGTTTTCTCACTTCCTATCTGTCCTCTTTGTGTCTATCTGCCAGCTGCTAAAAACATTTCTCTGTTATCATGTCTGATTAAAATTATGTCTGCGAGAGATAATACCCTTCTGTAAATGTGTTTTCAAACAAATGTCCCATCTAATTATTTGGCAGGCTAGCGATACTTGACTTCCTTAGACTTGGGAGTAAGACAGAGAGGAGAAAAAGAATGAGGGTTGGAGAAGGGAAAATAAATACAAAGTGCCTGCATTTGACAGAGAGAGGACATGGGGAGGCAGGGGAGGAAAGAGGATTACAAAGAATAGTGCGAACAAGAAAACAACTGCTGCAAAAAGCATGTCTGAACTGTAGTGCCTGTTCCCCAGCTGTCTCATGCATGAGTCAAAATCCCTGTTAGACAGCAGTGGTAGTCATTGTATTTCCTGGATACAGAGGGCTTGGCAAATTAAAGCTGCGTCAGGGAGGAGACTGGGAGGACTTACAATGACTAATTCTGTTCCTATGGCAGCAGAGGCTTCCCTCACTGCGTTACCACAGTTAATGACTGGTAACTTGATTAATGGCATCGCTCATTGACATTTAGGTTGATGCACAAGTGCGCCTCTACCTAATCACTCAGTCAACAGTTCATCATACGGTTTAGAGGTTTTTACATGCTTGTGGTGTAGAAACTTTTAGGTTGCTATTTGTGTGTCACTGACAAATACACACCCTTTCACCGATACACACTGTAGACACATAGTTGCTTAAGGAATGATAGCCCTAAGGTAAAGGTTGGAATGAGAGAAATAAACAGTGCTAAGTGCTATTTTATCCTCAAGAGACTAAAGAGGGGCACATACATGCAGTCAGACAACTATATTTACACGAACACAAGTGCTCTGCAAATTAATTCAGATGCACACACACAGAGACACACAAACACCTATACACACAGTAGGTACCTTAAGGACTGTGTGTTTCCGAGCCTGGTGAAATGCCCAGATTACTTGAACTCCCTGTCTTTTACATCTTAATGGTGAGGAGGATGTCTTTGTATAATTCTCTACAAATCCTACAGAAATGAATGCATTACCCCTAACCATGCATAGCTAAGAAATACAAGGAAGGCGACACTGGGGAGGGATGTGAGACATCCAAAGAATTGGATTTCAGATCTTCCTGATTTCAAATTGCCATATTAAACCCATTTGAGGAGACAAAGGGGGTGAAGAATGTGTTGGAAGAAAAGCACAGTTCAGTACATATCTAGCCAAATATTTCACAATACTCACTTTGTTTCTTTTTTAAATGCTGAGATCCTGTGCATGCATGTGGAATTTTGTGTCTAGAGTTTTCAACCACAGTGGTAATCTGTGGGCCTTTGTGCAAAGGTGAGACAGAGACAAAGGGTGTGGTGTCAGGGTGGAAAATAATTTCTGTAGAAACACAAACATCTTCTTTTCAGAGCACACCTGCAAGGAAGGAGGAGTGCAACACTGCGTCCACAGCAGCAGTTAGTGGTTTCACCGATAAGCGGTGTCGTATCCCTGTCTGTGTATTTGATGCTGCAGTGCCTGCAGCATTCCTGTTGAGTCAACTTCTTCTCTACTGGGAAAATGACAGCAAAAGGAAGGGAGAGGAAGAGGGGGAGTGAGTGAGAGAAAGAGCAAGTTCAAAGTTGAAGCAGATCTTGTATTTTTCTCTCTCTCTTATCCTCAGAAACAATAACTGTCTATCTTGCCACCACATTTATTTGTCTGATACATTACTTGTTAACGCATACATGCTCTACCACATAAATGTCACTCATCACACCGTAGCTAATACATAGTGTTCACATGCAGGTACATGCAAAGGAATATAAATTTAACACTTGTACAGCTATAAATCATGGCAGATAATTGGTGTGTAGGTTTCCTTTTGCTTTATGCATCTTTCTCTCTGCATAGGAGCCTGCTGCGAGATTGGATGTAGTGAGAGAAAGAGAGACGGAGGATGAGAAATCATTAAACGAGGGAATGTATTATATAGATGGATGAAAAGCCTGGGTATTAGCTAGATTCTGGCTGCTAAATCTACCTGCCTGAGCCAAAGCTTTGTGTGGGTTTGTGGGTAGATCTGTTGATGCATCTGTATGTGGATGCACGCATAGATGCTCCTGTGTGTGTGTGTATGTGTGTGTGTTTGCAGAAGTGCCACTCATTCACTTGTGATGTTGAGGACAGTGTTGACAGAGCATTTCTGATAGCCAGGCTGCTGGGTTCTTCAAACAGATCTCCCTATGAAGACAGCAGTCAGGAGGAAGAGTGCTCAGCACTGTTAACAGCTGTGACAATCCCTGTCTGTACTGTGTGTGTGTGTGTGTGTGTGTGTGTGTGTGTGTGTGTGTGTGTGTGTGTGTATGCCTCCCTGTGAAGCTTGCAGACAGAAGGATCTTCACTTACAGATTCGCAACTGTGAACAGCATCTGACAGACTGTATGTGCCTTCGAGAGGCACGCTTCACATAGCTAGAACTTTGATTACTCCGTGTGTGTGTGTGTTTACTTATCTGTGTCTGTGTTATTGCAAGCTTCCCTATGAAACCCCACAGACACAGAGCCAGTTAAAATGCCACACAGCTGGGCTAGTGCCTAAAACACCTAAATTTAATACCTGTGTTCTTCTAACATCCTGTCTCAACTTGTACAGCTACAGAGTGCGGCTATACCTGGAAGCGATCTGGCACACATCCACTGATGCTATGCAACACAGGAAGTGTAGTTAAACAGCTGCAAATAAACAGTGTTTACCGCTGCAGGATGTTGCCCAGGCATCTCAGCACACAGTGTGAGGTCTCCTATTAAAATCTATACAGGCTGTTGAGTCTGTAACAGAGCTGTAGTGGAAGAAGTGGGCTCAGTGCATCAAGGTGTTAGGCTGCATCAAAGCCCTTCACACTGAGAGTTTACAGTAAAAACCTCTGCCCCATTCAAACATGTTCTATCAAGCCTGCCAAAACTGTTGACTGGCTGCTTTGCCGTGAACAAAGTCAAACCATTGCAGGCGATGAAAGCTTAACTACTGGGTTGGAGGTCTGAGCTTTTTCTTCTTGCTGCATTTTTTTTTTAAAGAATTTTGTTAGCTGTATATCCTTAAAAACCAGCCTCTTTTGCCATTGCATGATAAACATCAAGTGACATATTATGAATATTCATGTTAACTAGTCTTCTTATTTTGTAAGGTACTTTTGCTCCTGAATTAAGGAATAGTTCATTTTTGGAAATATGCTTCTTTGCTCTCTCACTGAAAGTTAGATGAGAAGATTGATTTGTCGTAGATACAGACAGAAGCTACAGCCCTGAGACATGAACCTTCTTTGAGACTGAAACACAGAAACAACTAGCCTACCACCACCTCTAAAGCTCACTAATGAACATGTTTAATCCCTTGTGTGACTCTGATGTTGTTTCCATATTTTAGTCAGTGGATAATAATTTGTCACAATAGTTTTGTACAGCAGTGTATATATAACCCTGTTGGTCATGTGTCCTTCCTTCCCTTCCTCAAGTTGCTGTCATCACCCCAACCACGTATAGAGCCCAGTTTGTCTCTTCACCCCTCAGTATGGCTCCTCTCACCCAGCAGATGAACCACCTGTCTCTGGGCTACAGGCACTGTGAGTCTCAATTTTACCTTGGTCTGCGTGCCTTTTTTTTGTACATTTTGAGTTGTGATATATTAAATATAACTAGTCAGTGCAGATTTCTGAAAATAGGTTGTAAGCATACCTATTTTGCCTCTTCCTATTTGCCATAAGTCACAAATGTCGATGACCCAGGACCAAGCCAAACTGTTGCTGTAATGTATTGTTAAATGCAGGCACTTCTTTTTTATCCCGGGATTCTGGAGGACTCACTGTTTGTGCCTATATTATAATATTGTTTGTATCCTGCTCTCTGTAGTACATGCCTGCTGTGACTGCTCCTATGCAAGGAACACCATTCCCAGTACACTGTAGTGCCTCTGCCATCACAGTGGGTAAGGACAAAAGAAGAAACTGTTCATTGACTTTATGCGGCTACTTAGACCAACTTCATACCACAGCCTGTAGCAATATATAGGCGTCTACAGTGCTGTATTTAAAAGCTATTGGAGAGCATTTTATTACATCTGCCTTATACTGTGTCAAGACAAAACAAATAGGAAATTATGTGCACTGCGCCTGGGAATTAACTTGAATAATGAAGTATCATATAACTTATATATACAGTATGGTCTCTCACTTTGCTCTCTGATTAAGTACATGTTAATAAATGCTTTAATAGCACTTTGAATGGCTATGATGTTATGAAATGGAAGAGACCTAGAATTTAAGCCTTGATAATATCAGAATCAGATTGTGGTTCTTTGTGATTCCAGGGACAGACACTGCCCTAAATTATTCTAAATTCCCAAGGTGTGGAAGGAAGTACTTTCGATTTCTTAAAATGAGCATCAAGAATTAAAGTGAGTCTTATTATGAAGTTGAACCCCGCACTAGCTTCGATACAGGGTGAGTTTTGTCATTAGTAAACTGTTTTGGATTCCCTCAGTGAACCTTTGTGCTAAATGGAGGTTGAAATTAAACTTTCTAACAGCATGAGGTAGTTTCATATCTGACCTATTTCTGTAACTGTGTTTCTGGTGTGGGTGACGGGTGACAGACCCATCTCCGCAGACAGCTGCCCCTCCTCGCCAGGATGCCCAGCGGGCAGCAGCCTTTATCAGTGGAAGTACAGGGAGATCATGCCACAGCCTACTCTTACCAGCAGACTAGTGAGCAGAAATCAGTATTTTCATTTAAATCACATTCTTCTTGTACAGTAAGTGTAGAGATAATATGTGTTGCTATATCCTCCTATTTTTAGTGACAATTCTGTTGAAAGTGGACATCAACTAGAGGTGAATGGGATTCTAACTTAGATATGCCATAAATATATAATATATATATATATATATATTTATCTTACTTACTTTTAATAAATTCTTTCATAGAGACTGCTCATGTGGATTTTTTAATCTTTGAGAAAGCCAGGTTGGCACAACACACCCTGTTCCCAATCTTTATGTAAACTAATTTCCTCTGTCCTGTACAGACTGAGAATCCATCAACTCATCTAACTCTTAGCAAGAAAGCGAATAATTGTACTTCTAAATTGTCAAACTAGTCATTTAACGATGTGTTGTTTAGTGTGGGTCACCATGGAGAACAGAGAGAGAGAGAGGGACATCTTACGATCATCACTGTGCTACAACAGTGTTTGCTAAGGCTGTGGTTTTGCAAATGAAATAAACCAGGTTGAATAGTGTGTACTGATTAGCTACAGAAGACAACAGTGTACAGTTGTTGCACAGACAGAATGCTATGCCATTTTGTTTTGGTCACAGAATCCCATCAACCTGGGTGCTTGTAAATACTGCCTCCTATTTTTATTTCTCCTTCTGTTTGTCTCTTGTTTTTTCTGCCTCTAGATAACCTGCTGTTGTTTCCATTACACATGATTCGACTGAAAAGAATGTTGTGCCTGCTTTAGAAACCTTAATACTGTCCAGAGTTTCCCCAGTTACCTTTTTTTTACTGACTTGTTTTCTGTCTCCTTTAGATAACAAGATTGGTGAAATCATTGCTGCATTGCCTTTAGAAGGACTGCACTGGGCGCTGGAACACAAGAGAATCAAAATGAAACAGGACAAAGAAAAGAGGTAGCTATGGACAACGCAGGGGAGAATGCTCCACAATGCACAGGCACCAAATAAAAGACAAAATGAAAACAAATCAATTATATTTCTTACCTGGTTAGACCAAGAAAAAGACAGAATAAAGAAATGACAGTTGCTGATCTTGAGACAATGAAATCAAGCGCTTGATCTACCTTCCCAGAGTTCATCACATTTCTCTGCTCAAGACTGGACTTTGCCTCAAAGGAAAAGAAGACAAATTAAATCTAAAACTCAACCAACAAACTGTACAGAAAAAAAGAAAATTTGAATGTGCAGGTTGATTTTCAATTTTATTTTAAAAAGGAAGGAAGCAAGTCTAGAAAAACAGGTTATCTTCCTTTGATATTAAGCTACATTATTTTCATTTTTATTATTTGAGTAGTTTTCTAGAATATCAATGTTTTTCAATAAATCTTTATTGTAATTTTCTCAAACTTTGGGGAAAAAAAGTTTCCGCGTGTTGAATTATAAAAAAAAAAACAAAAAAAAGACTGGTGGTGAATGATTTGAGAGGTTCTTGGAGTTCCAAGGAGCCTCGAATATGAAATCTACAAAGCTATCATGCAGGATTTAAAAAAAAAAGGTTGGCCTTTGTATGAAGGTGATTTTAAGTGCTTGGTGCAGTGCAGCTGGTGTTGGTTGATAGGAAAAAAAAATCTTCTTTAATACGACTTGTGGAAGGGGTCAGTCCTGCTCCTGGAAATGCAGTTTATTTTTAGTCATGGGATAAAAGTTCTGTTTCTCCATTGCATTGTATTTTTTGTTTGTTTGAATGTTTTTTATTTTGGTCTTTTACCTTCCAAAAGATTTTTGCTTTGCCCTGCTTTGCTTGTCTCTGTAAAAACAAAAGTAAAAAAAAAAGAAAAACATTTCTGACTTCGATAAAGAGCAGAAAAAAACGCTGGGATTTTAAATGGCAAAAGCAATAGTTTTAGTAAAATGACAGTTTCTTGAGTCTTTCTTAACTGTTGAACAAGCGCAGCCTACAGGTGGCATATTTATACCAAAGATGAAGAAACTAAGTAGTGAAGAGATCTTCCTTATGTTGCTTTCTTTTATTTTCACCTCTAGAGCTGAATTTGCTTTCTTACTTTTCATACTATTGATGTGTGGGCGTTTTTTCGACTAAGAACATGCAGGAGGTCTTAAAAACGTTGCCTCAACCAGATGAGCGTGCTCTGAGATGTTTTGTATGTAAGTGATCAAATGTGGTGAAGATCTGAAGTGGTGCTGTAACAGCTATTGAGACCAGACACCCCTGTGTTATGGAGATGTTAGAAAGAGTAGGTATATCATTGGGGGTGAGTTGCTATAGTATATTTTAGTGGTAAAGAAAGAGAGCTGAAAAGGTATAGAATCCTGTGGAAAATTGGTGGCACTCTTTAATTGTATACTCACTGTCACCATCCTCAGGCTGCATTGACCAATCTCATCCTAAATGCATCATCACAGGCTTGCTGCAACTCATGATGTGGTCCCAAAAACACTCTGGAGTCAATCATCTTGAAATTCATAGTCTCGATCCACACAGCAGAAACTGTTTTAAACACGCTGTCTTCAAACACAAGCCATTTAAAATGTGAGCAGGCGATGATCTCTGTAAGATGAAAGGGCATTTATATTGGAGCAAAATCATTTCAGCTTATGTATATTCTCTGAAAAGAGGAGATTTTATTTTTGTTACATGTTGCCTTTTTTTGTCTTTTTGTTTAAGATCTAGTTATCATATATTTGAGCTGCTAAACCTTTTTTGAGTAGGATTGAGTTGTGGTGGGTGTGGAAGAGGTGCATCTCGGTGACAGTAATTGACCATTTATGCCAGGATATAGATGATCCTCTGTATTTGAATAAAGGTGCATCAGCTGAGAACAAAAGCCAAGAAAACACTATGGACTTTATTTGATACTGGCTCAAGGTCACATCCTCAAAAAGCCCACCCACCTTATTCTCCACCAATAAAAGGCTAATGAAACAGAGAGACAAGCGTAAACTGAAAAAAGCATGGTTCAACCAAAATCAAGCAGATACAAACCTCTATAGGAAGTAAATTGTTGAGAGATGAGAGAGAGAGAGAATAGAAAGCGAACAAAAGTAATGTTACAGGATCACTTTTTGTACAGGTGTGTAAAAGAAGATGCAAAGAAATAACTTTGATGATGCTATTTTTTATTTGCTTGGTCACATGCCTCCCATATCTTTCAAGTTAGCAATTCAAGGTGTCTGTAGAACCAGTGGATATTGCTGTAGTTCCAAATGTCTCTTTTCTTCTTGTTTTCTTTTAGACAAATCTTTCAATAAAAAAATGTTTTAAACGGTCAATACTAATCCTCTATATTAAAGCAGGTATAAGGCAGCGCCACTAAATTATGCCTATTTCACACGAAGTTTGAGTGAAGGTTTGACAAGACATCAGAAGAGTTACCAGGGTTTACAGTTGGTCAGATGACGAGATCAAATGGAAGAGCACTTAGATTCAAACAGGTAGAATTATACTAACACCCTGCTAATGAATAAATTAAACTTAAAGAAGAGCCACAGGTGATTTAATTGTAATTAAACTTATACGTTGAGCTCAGGAATGTTATGTTTATGGTAAAAGTTATGATGCACCAATACAAAATGTACAGTTGTTTAGATGCATTTATTATATATACTGTATAGAGAGAATTATCAAAACAGCCAGTACAGACAATGATGCATCATATGAAATCAGGAAAACCCTCTCATCTTCTCAGTGCAAAGACAACCTTTATCACTGAAAACAATTCCTGATAGGCGCGATGTACACAGATTGGCAAAGACACACATACCCTCACTTATTTTTCAGTGCTTACGCAATCACCTACCAATGATTGAGTGATGATTTTGAAAGTACTTACAGCTCAATCAGTCAATTCATAGCTAGCTTAGTTTCTCAGCTATGCCTTTATCATCTAAACACAGAGTCCAGAGTCTCTGTGTTTCTGTAGCCTGACTGATTTGGCTTATCTCTTAAAAACTGTAGAAATGGATTCAGTGCCAAAAAAGAAGAGGAAGAAAGAAGAAAATCCAATTGACATGTTGTCATCAAACTTTACATCTGTGGACTAGTTTCACCTGATTAAACCTCTCGTGTAAGACTACATGCAGCACAAACAGACATATTTCATATATAAATTATAGATTACACAGCACTTAAGCCTAACACTGTTATCACTACAATTGTAGTTTATAACTACTCACACAAGCAACTTTTGCAATTTTACTGATTTAGCCAATGTATTTATTCATCAATACTCTATTCTTTCCAGGGTGGAACAACACCAGGTCAGTATACAGTATGGGGATACTGTGCTTTATTTTATGGGGAAAAATAACACAGGAACTGTTGTAGCACTAAATATTTTGTATAACTATTCCCAAAGTCCAATTAAGTTTTATCTTGTATTTAAATGTATTTATTATTTGCAAATAGACTATATAAAACTTCGCGGCTTCATGTAACATGTATATAGTTTGCAAAATCATATGAAAACAATTGCAAATTGCACATTCATTACATTATTATAAGGCAGGTTTCCATCAAGTAAATGTGGGTATTGTTGTAGTTATAGTTTCAGATACACAATATAAAACACCACAAAAAAGCTGCAGCAAAATCGATCATTTTTGTATGTAAAGAAAATGCAGTCAGTGCAATCACATATAAAAAATGGGGAGAAAAAACATAGTTAGTAGCTGAGTGAATACGTCATGCTTTTACCCTGAGGTTCTGTGTATATAAATACATTGACATTACTGGAATTGCTCTTTCATTATTTGTATTGCAACTGCTGTGTAACCTCTTTACCTGTAAAACAAATATATTTCCTTTAGTGGACCACAGTCAACTAAATATAAAAGATCCCATCACTGAAATGTGAGTTTCCCTGAGGTACAAAATGAGCTGTGGTTTTTAATGGTGGTTTTAGAGGTCTTTTTACTGCCTCAGTGGGCTTCTCTCACATCTTAGCCTGGTTCCAGGCCTCCGACACCTAGTGGATTACACAGTAGAGGTTTTGTCAAGTTCTTTGGTTTACAAAACCCACAATTGAAAAGAGAGCTGATAAGTAAAAAGGCTCAGGCGGGAAAAACAACATTTTTTCTTTGCTGAGCACCTTTGCACCTGCCTTAGCCTCTCAGTTACTTACAGGATTATAGCTGCCCCAGGGCTTGTGTGAGCCATTCCTCTGTAACTTACACACTCTCAGTGCGATAAGGAAGATGAAAACTAAGACAGCAGTTACAGTGGTTAGTGCTGAAAATGAAAGATAAGGCCAGCAAAGAACAGAGTCTGTCATGGAAGATTTTTCACCTCAGATGGGATCATGTGGACATACTCAGCATGTAGCCCAAACTCCAACCTATGCTGGTTTCTTTACCTGTAGAGAAGAGGCGAGAAGAAGAGAAGAAGAAGAAGAGACTTTTGAATTTTCTTACACTGTGAATTTACATGCATGTGCTGCTGATCAACTAATACATGCATGTCTACAGAACTTGAAAATGTCTTTGGCCTATCATGAAGTTGTACAGTTACAGCTTTGGGCAAAGGATAGTCATAACGCCCAAAGAACGCTGTAACGAATTCAAGTGTGTCTGTTTAATGTACTCTAGCAATCTGAGACTCCCAGACATCTCCAAGGCATTACATAGTACACACAGCACACTAATCACTTGTTGGTGGGACTGAGAAATTGGGAACGAAATTAACCACTGAGCAATTTGAAACTGCTTGGCCATAATGTCATTTTTGACTACTGTCTTTCTGTGTGACTCAGAGTGACTGAGTGTCCCAGCCAGAATCCCCTTCTGCAAAGGAGTTCCATTATAAATGGCAGCTCCTTATCCTCGGGGCATCCTGGGTAAAACATTGCCTGCCTTTCCTCTCCAACCTTCTGGTACGCCAGACGATTGGTATGTCAGCCATCCATCTTTAATAGGTCCCATTGGGTGGCCTAATTCACACTTGTTTGAATGTATGTTCAAGGCTAATAAGCACTTGTATCTATGCATGAGTAGCTGGTGACAGCCATACAACAATTCTCATCAAATTATTCTGTTGTATACTCTGATGGTCATATTTCTGTTTTCTATCTTTAAATATGATATGAGAATTATTTGTTGACAGATAATGGGAGACACAGAGCATAAAAAAGACTGGACATGCACTGGTTTTATAATTCTGTGAAAGACAGCTGAAGGCAGTAGAAGGAGTGAAGACAAAGAAAAATGTGAGTGGTGAAGAAATTACATTGCGTTTTCTGTTCAACCAACCTCTTTCAGTGAATGTTTCCCCATGTCTCTTTGTCAAACTTGTATCCATCTGCCAGCAGAGTGAAGACATAGTGAGCTCTGCGTAACAGTAAGTCTTGGTGTTGTCAGAGATCCATGCCTTTTTCTTGCTTCAACTGAAAGAAAGAAGCAAAGATCAGAGGTTAGCCTGATTAATTGAATAATTCAAGCCAATTAAAATTAGTGCTGTTGACAAAATATCAGTGTTGTAGTCAAGATGAAGATCAAAATTTTAAGACCAGGCAAGATCGAGACAAGACAATGTGTAATCAAGACTAATTTCAGTTTCTTCATCCATTTTAGATGCGAAGATACTGTGCAGCTATTTTGAGTTTATTGCACTGAAAGAGCCTCTGCAATACAGAAATATCTATTACAGTACCTGCAGAATATTCTCTCATAAAGTTTTCTCTTGTGTAAAATCATAAAATTGTACATAATAATAACTCCCAGCAAAACTATTAAAACTACTTTCATTTTGTACATTAAGCTGTTTTTAAGTGCAGTACTGACGCGTGTTTTGAAAGGAACATAATACTACATCACAGACAAGAAGAAAATGCTGTCTGCCACACCTCTGATCAGTGCTGTATGCTGCCTGAGAAAAATATCCGGTTTTGCCATAGAATTGAATGTATAATTACTATTTTCTTTTATTACTGCTGTCTCCATTCTTTCTTATTCCTCTTTCCATTTGCTTCATTCCTCCTCCAGTTTGAAGAACTTACCACTGTCAA
Organism: Lates japonicus; assembly: GCA_033238685.1. Taxonomy (NCBI): domain Eukaryota; kingdom Metazoa; phylum Chordata; class Actinopteri; family Centropomidae; genus Lates; species Lates japonicus. The sequence continues at coordinate 38,228 of BRZM01000870.1, forward strand.
TGTGTGTGGCAGAATTTCCTAACCTTGAGTTAGACTGATCAAGATCCGCTGTATTATTCCCAGCAGAGCCCTAACAGTGAGAAGAAGAATCCAGCATGCCTGGCAGGAACAGCAAGCACAAATAAGTTACTTTGTATATTCATCTGCCCTTGTAAATGTAACATATTACATTTGCACTGTATTACCATAACTCTCAGTGACTGAGTAGCTGCTCGACCCATTGAAGAACACTGGGATGAGAACAAGTCTTGAAATCAAATATGGAGTTCACTATGCTCCCGCACTTGTCTGAGTCAGGGGCTCCCACCATGAAACTCGATCCGGGTTGTAGTTCTTTGGCTTCTTTGGCCTCCGTGTCATAGATGGATAGAGGCTTTCACAGTGATGTTGAAACCCTCAGCATAGGGATTCAAAATGTAGGCTGGGTCAGATGATTCCTGGAATATTGAAGGAGAAAATATCAAAGAATGAATGGTAGGATGTGGAAATAGAAACTATAAGAGGAGGATTGACAGGAGGATGAAATAAGGATGAGTTTGAACAGCATTATTTATATATTTTCAGACACATCATACATACCTACAGACATATAAAGTAAATAAGTAAACCATTGCTTATTCTTGAATTACTCAGTATACACACAGAATCTTGATGTAATTGTTTGATACAGGACCCTGTTGCAAATTTATATCCATTACATATTCTCATAGCAGCATGTTTCTCCCTACAAATACCATTGAGTGTCAGGGCTGAAACTATAAGCTACAAGAAATAATGCACCATTTCTTACACCAGACTAGCTTATTAACATTGTGGCCCGATCAATATTCTTAATGACACATAATGCATCATGACTGGTCTCCTTGCCTGTTAGCAGTTCAGGGACAGCAGTGTTCACTAATCAATTCTTCCCCTGAGCATTAATGGATTTGGCGTACATGCATGCAAAACATACATACATTCCACTGCCACATGCACTTAAACATGAACACAGAAACACATACAGGAACAAGCTCAGGAAAACACAACTCTTAAAGATATGACTTTCAATGATTTCTTACACAAACACACACAAGACAAAAGAAAAGCTGTACCTGTACTACTTTGTCAGAACCATGCTATAAGCCTCATTTTGCATAACAGAGGAAACTGTGTGTAGACTCTGTAAGGAGTAATATACAGTTTGATATTCATATAGTCAGGACCTTTGAGATCATCCTGGATTCGAAAGCGTCTGAGTTGATGCTCCACCAAGGTCCATGGATCCTCTGTCTTTCCCTGCTGAGGCGCACTTAGGTGTTCCATAGGTTTTCTGCAGAGTATAGTGGAAGGTAGGTAAGTATGTGATGGTATGTGATGGCCCTGTTTGTGAGTGCACTTTGACTTCCATAGACCTCTGGAGTCAATGACGGTATCTTACCTCTGGGAAGTTTCCCATGAGGTAATTGATGATCCACCCATAGAGCCCTTCCTCTTGCCCAGGAAAGTGGAAGCATTTGAGAGGAAGGGCAAAGAACTCAGGTAATCTCACAAGGACTTGCCAGGATTTCATTGGACCTCTGTTGATCCTTCTCACTTATGGCAAAAAGAAGAATTACAGATCCTATAGTCACTAGCAGTGAAAATCAGTCAGTGTATGGACTGCGTAAGGAGAAGGAGCTACCTAGCTATGGCCAAAGATAATAAAAATCAATGCTTTAAAGCTCAATAAATAACACATTATATTTGTTTGTTTAATGCATACAAAAAGCCCAATGACTTCCTGGGGTGTGTTGTCACTGGAAGGTTATCTCCAGAATATAATTTCACCTTTGGACAGAGCCAGGCTAATTGTTGCGCCTGCTCCCAGTCTTTATGTAATCATCTCTGGCACTAGGCGCGTGGAGTGATTTCAATTCTCTCATCTAACTCTTGACAGAAAGCAAACAAACACATTTCCCAAAATACACCACAACCTCAACAATGAAAGGAAAAGTGAAGATCAAATCACAAGTATAGCTTGATATTAAGCATCTCAGAACTACTCACTACGAGAAGATCCCATATCTGGACTGCAAGCATCACTGTTACACAATCTGAGCTCTTGAATTTTGTCAAACCTGCAGTCTAAACATGTTTCCTGCTGGGGCTTTCCTGGTAACTCAATAGGCTTTGGGGAAAAAAAAACAAAACTGTGTGGTGCTGTGTGGATTTAAATTGCCTATTGATCCTTTCTGTCTCTTTATTCATTTCATTCGTATAAGTGGTGAGAGACTAAAGCTGTAACTTATTTTGATGCTTTCTTACTGTAGCAGTCTCATTCAACTGTAGCTCCTAGAAAGAGAGGCGTGGTTTGTATAAGTGGGAATGGCGTTGATGATTTTGTCCATGCAGGCTTGGAATGATTTCCATGATTCAGCATCTTTCTTAGGAATCAACTTTCATCTCTGAGATACCATCACCTGTGGGAATAAAGAAGCCAAGCTAAAATCATATTCATAAGCACAGGCAATGATGAAAACATGAGGTAAATGCATTTCTAACAGCTTCAACTTAGTCAGCTGGATAATGGCAGATGGAGTTATTCTTTAAATTTCAAAATGTGCAGTGAGCTCTGGCTTTCATTTCCTCTTCATTGCATGCTGTACTTCAATATGACAGTTTCATTTATAATCTTTTCACATTTTTAAGTCAATACTAAGTGTTTGCGTTTTCATACAAAAGCTGTAATGTGCTCCTCTCTTTGTTGAGACAATGACACCAGCAACTCTACAGTTTTCTCAGTCACTATTCCAGTTTCATTCTATTTCTCCCGGGCCACTCATACAGGTACACACATTGGAACAGAGACGAACCTGGAGTCTATCACTATGCCATACTGAAGAGGAGAAGAAAAGAAAAAAAAATGTTAGAAGAAGTTTGGCCAATCTGATTAAACTTCTTACCTTGATTAATTAAAGATCTAAAAGCACTAAATGATGTTAGTCCGACACAGACCTGAATAATAGATTATATTAAACTCCAGGTGGCTGCTGTAACACCACCTACCACTCCTCCAGCACCACTTTAAATGGGCGTGTTTGGGTGCCGTGTACTTTTACTTTGTTAAAATCTACAGAGGGCAAATTCCTATAAGAATATGTATGCAACTGTGGACATTTAACATGTGTGTGCTCACCTCTAAAGTGTACTCTTTAGTCGCCCAGGTGTATCTTGGATGGCAACAGCTGACAAGGGGCATAATGCAGCCAACAGCAAACACTACTGCTATGCAGCACTTGTAGCCCATTGGCTTCTTGGATGCCATTTCTGTTGGCAAGAAAAGGGTTAAATAAAACTAAAGTGTGGATTTCTCACTAAAAAGCATCTCAGCTCCCAAAGTGATAGCGTGGATATGTTTGAAAAGTGATGATGAGCAATAATAGAACACTGTTTGTTTTAAGCTGGAAAAAAATACTGGCAACATTAAGTGATGATGGACTGTGCCGGTATCACTTGGAGAGTTTAACAAGTGCATAAAGGAGACAAAATCAGAAGGAAAATGGCAAGCGAATCATGATAGTCAGTCTGAATTGCTTTTTTAAACATTTCATCAGGACAATTATAACCACAGTGGAATACTATTAAATGCAAATATGTAAAGTGATGACATGAAATAGGAATCTTCTGCAAAAGAAAGAACCAAGCTGCTCTCAGCCTTTGAGTTCTTTTGAAAGTGAACTGAGAAGTTTGAGGTGTGATTTAAGGTGGTGAGTGGTATGGTTCTACAAGATGAAGGGTTAACAACTTTGAGGTTTATGATTAGCAACAAAGCTCTCACAACAGTGCTGCTCCTCAGCAGACAGCAAGCTTATATTTACTGTTGTCTCATGAAAGCCTTATTCCAGCCTGGAAATCTCAGGGTTTCAATTGAGTAGTTTATATGTACTTGAGCTGCAGGTGCAGTTGGATTTAGATGTATGAATGATAGCATTATTCATGAATTATGTCTCCACCTCATTCAAACAACAGTGATTAACAGACTTGTTCAGGTCTTACAGAAGAACCCCAAATTGTATGGGTGTAGAGCTAAATTACAACATAGAGGATGCAATTGTTGCCACATTTCCAAACCCCAGTGGACTGTGAAACCTGTCATTGAAGATGTGTTCTGCATTAACTCTTCCCTAATGGCTCAGAGGAAGCAGCCAGACATTCATGGCTAACACTAAAATCTAGAACAAACAAACTTAAAAGCTGGAGGCAAGGAAAAATACCAAATCACCTCAGAGAGAGACTTTTCCTTCAAATTTGTATCTTTTTCATAAACATGCCATGCAGAAACTGCTCTGTTGAGTTTCCAAGTTTATATCAGTGACAGAAAACAGTATTTCAAGCTAGATCCACCATGTGTGCTTTGATGAAGAAAATGTACACATGTCCATGACCGTTCTTCCTCCTTCCTCGCACATGCGTTTCTCTTGTGGTCATATGGCTGCAATTACAGGTCACACACAAATTTAACATGCTCTGCAATGTGAAACGCAACTCTTTGTCCCTGAACACACACGTACATTTCAACGTACTACATTTCTTTCTCTCTAGTTTTCTGCTTTATTCCATTTTCTTTGCATGTTGTTTATGTCTCCCTTCTTAGCTGTGTGTGTGTTATCGTGTGTTATCGTCTATATTTAAAAACTACAACTAAGCTTGGCGATGTCATGTTATGTAATAGCATGGACAGAATATATTACATTTAAAATAGTAAGAGGGGAAAGTGGGATACTTTTCTTGTGAAGTCACAAACAAATAGATTATTGTGAAAAATAAAACAACAATGAACATTATTCAACCTTAAACCTGTTGAAAATTCCACACCATGCTATATTTTCAGCCGTAGGCCATCATAAATGTTTATGGTTTTAGAATTACAGCTTTGTGTCTGTCTACAGTGATCAGATTTTGCTGTCTCAGCATTGTCATAGGTGTTATTATCAGACTATCAAACACTTGGTAGAGTAATCAGCATCACAACATACATTTCTCTGTATTTCTCTTCAAGCGGCACCATTCCAGAATAAATATTTGACTTCTTCATTACCAGCAGACTGGAAAAACACCTCATTGATAATGTTTGTTATTGTTTTAAATTGCAGTATTTGTTACCTTGTTACCATAGCAACATCAGTGAGAAACAAGCAGGTCAAAGCTGTTAGACAAGGTATGATTAGAACCAGGTGACATGTTAATAGGCATGTCTAATGTCTGAGACAGATGTAACTTTTAGTCTGCTTAACACATTACTGTCATGTGTGTGACATAGTTGACATTCTAGACTGTCTGTCTTTTCTGGACTTTTCCATTTTCTGAGGTAGTTTTAAGGCTTGTGAAAGAGATACGGGGTTATACATTTTATAACCTTTTAACCATTTGCACCTATTGAAGACATGTTTCTTAATTCACATAACGAGGGAGAAAACACTCTAAAAGCACGTAGTAACATGAGCTCACTGATCTCTGGCTTTACAGGGCGGCTGGAGGTTAGTCTGGTCCTTAACATCAGGCTCCAGGTTGCCTGAGCAATGGCAATGAGCAATAACAACTCTAAGAGATTGTAATTATGTTTGTAGGCAATGTGTACATTGCTACAAGTGAAGCAGTGGTGATTCAGTTTCTCCTTTTAATGTAACTTATGGTTTTACAGTTTCTTCATGTTTTTATCTATCAGTGATTTCTTTAACTTTCTGTTTTGACTAGTATTGTTTTTTCTTCAATAAACTTTATTGAACTAATTTATATTGCATCAAAAATTGGTCAAATGTGGAAACACAATTGAAGTGAAGTTATGAAACCTTTAACTGTGTACTCTGCCTCTCATCCATGGTTACACCTAAACATTTAGTACTTGAATGAATTACAGTGCTCTTTTTGTATGAATAGCTTTGTCATTACAATTACCTTGCATTTTTGCATCTGAATAACATCACTTTACTTCTATAGGATGCTACGATTTTATTGTCAGTCATTTACAAGCAGTTGTGAATTCACTTGATGCAGCATGCATACTGTACTAGATAACATACATTTGGATTTACCAGACTAAATCTACTTGCAAAGAACAATATGGACCACTCTGCCTTGTGTAATCCACCCCCCTGCAGGACAACCCCCTCTTACTCTACGTTTTTGAACAACATAAAGAAAATACTCAGTGTTTCAATGATGTTATGGGTAAACAAGAAGAATTAGTAAGATTTGCATTTCAACACTGACAACACCCTCTGTTCCAGTAAAAGAGCCAGCCATGTAGAGTTGTAACTCCCATAATTCATGCATATTGACACATGTTGTTGTCTGTGCTTGTAAGGACTGGCACAGTGAATCAGCTCACACAGTGAAACAGACTTACCTGTGTGCATTTACCCTTTTATTTATCAGCAGGAAAATATGCTTTGTTAACAGGTAATGCATGTGAGAAAGAGGTCTGTTTCTTACCTTAAAGAGCTGGTTTGTAGGTCCTAGTTGTTAGTGAGAGTGAGATGGCTCTGAAGAGGGGATGAAGAAACACAGCAGGAAACAGGGGAGTAGCAAAGGAGGGGAGAAAGGGAGAGAGCACAAAAGGAGTGTGCTGTGAGTGGGAGATGTCTAAGGAATGATTGGCCCACAGGAGCAGGAGTGGTGTACCCCAAGAGAGAGAGAGAGAGAGAGAGAGAGACAGGGAACATGGGAGGAGCAATGTGTACAAACCACAGTTCTCACCACTCCCACCACAACCGTGCAACTGAGCAGCTAGCCCAGGAAATGCAGCTAGTGAATGATGTGGGGCTGCTCCCTGCTCACTGTCTGTGTCTAATGATTAAGCACAGACATGTATTTGTGAGTATTCATAAAATAACATGAGAAGAGAGAGGGAGCGCAGTTGTAAAAGATTTTATTGATGTAATCAATAAGATAAAGTGCAGTGTGGATGAGTATCTGCTGCAGGGGTTATCACAAAGTCAGCTCTTATTAGATAGGCCTCAATTGAAGAACAACATGCGATGAAAAGCACAGGATTAAGCCCTGTATCAACAGTCAAGGATGTGTTGATACCTGCGAGCTCCCACTTTCATGAGAGGTTCTCACAGTTAAAACTATGAGTCATTTATCTGTCGGTTGGGCAAATGGAAAATTGTGCTGTATATTTGTTCTGCTCTCAGAGGCAGATGGTAAATAGCTAAAAGCATAGCCTACTTTTAATTGTGTCAACATGTGTGCGCTTTCGTGATTGGTTTTTGTATGTGCATGGAGACGTGTTTTGATTTTGCAGCACTTTCTAGAAACATGATAACTGCTTGAATTTATGCGTGTCTACATGATATCACATTAGCGGAGTGGAGAGTCGTCAGAGTACAGTGCATCAACCTCCAGAGTCCAGATGAATGGGCAGAGCAAATTACACAAGTTCAGACAACATATCTAGACAATCCTAAACAATGTTATATCAAATTATGTTATTCCTTCATTTAATCATTTGTTTGTTAACTTGTTAAATTTATTATTAATAGCAGTTACACAGCCACTGATAAGCTAACATACTCATGCACCCAAAGGTGATAATTATTTTCAGTGCAGGAAATAGTGATGTTCTTACAGGGCTGTAAAACATCTGCAAGAGGAAGTCATGACTTGTATTGACCACATTTGTTTCCTAAACATATAGGGGAAACTATATAGTCAATTTACCAGCGGTTAGCACTTAGCCTCTGAAAACAGTCATATAATGTTTCCTGTTGCTTTGTATTACAAACTAGGGGTTTTACATTTGAAAGATATTGGCATTTAGGACCAGACAAAACACTATGGGTAATGTAGGATCAAGCATTTCTGGAGCTTTACCCACACAAGGGGTGAGTTTGAGTAGTAGGGCAAATTTGTTTGTTTGTTTGTTTGTTTGAGCTCTCTTTTAAGTCCTCCAACTTTACAGAGCAGCAATACTAAACAGCTGGAGTATTCTTTTAACCAAGTAATTAAGTCATCATCACCGCAATCAAGCTTTAGCTGCAATGAGGGGATATGGTCGGGGGGACAAATAAAGAATGTTGTACAGTTTTACACAAGTAGTATGAACATTTAGCACATATGTTCAGTATGAATAAAGCTTCAAAAATGATTGGTAAGCATTTTTCAGATATGTATAAAATGGAAGTTTTAAAAATCTGAACTGTATTGTGTTGAGGAAAAATAGTTACATCTTCAAGTGAATCTGTTGCATTTTCGCACCAACTTGTTGCAGGTAAGGGACAGGGAAAGAACCTGGTTTTACAGGGTTCTAAGCTGTCAAGCTGCACCTTGGGCTAACTGCTGTGTATACTTAGCCTGAGCTAACTCAGCCTTGGGCTTAAGGCTTCTCTGAGCTACATTAATTAGGAATGTGAACAACACTCAAGGGTGTGAGGATCTTGCATAGGTCATACTTAGTCCACGGAGTGATATGACCTATGATTTATTGATTTGACCTATTCATCATATTTTTTAGGTTGTTTTTGGTAATACATTCTAGTAGTGTAATAGCTGCACAGAACAACCAGGTATACTCTCAGCACATGTGTGGTCCCCTACTATCTGGTCTATCAACAAAGAGGACACTGATGTGGGCCATCAAAGTTAATTACATATCTGATTCAGTGAACAGCAAATGAACATAAAGTATTTTTGCCTGCTAAAGTGAGACCTGAAACCCAGTGGTGGTCTGAATGAAACAGAAAGACGGGTCGCTGAAAATTAGATTTGCACATTAAGAGGAAGTAGAAAAAAAGGCAGAAAGCTCTTATAACTTTATGTGTTTCAAGTCTCCTGGATACAGATTACATACCTATTCCACAGCAGCATTGCTGTAGTTTGATACTGAGGTGTGGCCATCCCAGTGTTGCTGTCTTGAACATGATTTATATCACAGATGTTGGAACTCATCTGTGATATTGTGTGTATCCTTGAAATCTAATAAAAATACTGACTGCATTGTCCTCATATATTTGTGATTTTTTATTTTTATTTATTTATTAATTTATTTTGTCCTACAACTTTTTTTTTTTTTTTTACATCTATTGGCTGAGTAATAGTAGTAGTCCCCATCACAATCTCCTCACCGGTGGATACTGTACTTTGTTTGCTTACACACTGTTCGACTTCCTTAATTGTGCTTTATGCTTTACAACAGAACTCCTGTCTCAAAAAAATGAAAATAATTTTGCAGCTGTGCTCTTATTCTCCCTGGTGGTTTATCCTATTTGTGCAGTGAAAACGTAACAATGTATCAATACTGTAACTATGTTTTTATGAAAATTATCATTTAGCTCACTGTAAAATATTAATGATGCTTTATCATTCTGCACAAACAGGTGTTCAGTTTTTTTTTCAAATGCTGTGGGGACTGGTCCATTGCTGTAGTCTGCCTTTATGGCCTCCTGTAAATTAAATCTTGGCAATAAAGCTGTAATTCCAATATGAGTAGTTCCATATTATATTTCATTGGTACAATTAAATTGAGACCCAGATCAATTGCAGATCTTCAATTGTTTTGTCACCAGTAAATGTACTGCCAGACAATCAATAATTTGAAGTTCCTTCATATGATTACTTTTAACAAAGCATTATGTAATATTTTTATTTCTGTAAGAAAATACTGACTTGTATACACCTACAGTATTTCAGACTTACCAGTATTCTTGTTTGAGAGAGAGACTGAGCTGTAGTACTGTGTAGTCTTAACAATGCACTGGTAGATCCATCAACCTTACAGCATTACAAACTGTACATTAAGACTATTGATAGCTTGAGATTTGGAAAGCTGCCCAGAGATATTCATGCTAATTGTATGTGTGTCTGAGTTGGTGCTTTCAAAACGCACTAAACACCCTGATGAATCTCTGCCACAGGCCAGGGAGGAAATGTTGTGGCCGTGTTGCAGCCAGATCAATTAGAGGACAGAGGCACTTCAAATCCGCAGAAAGACCTGGGGCTTCACTATTCACATATCTCAGTTTGAGCAATGGTTGATAATGGGGTTTGCTCTGTCTTCTCCCATCTCTCTCTCAATTGATTTCTTGCTCTTTTCTTGTTTGCGCTCCTTTTTTCTTTCTGACTCATACTTTAACCTTTGCTGTCTTGCTGACGCACTCTCATTCTCAGCCACAATATAAATACAATTCAATTTGTCTGATGGATTCTATGATCAGAATTCTTTTTATAGGGTATGAAAGTTGATCCTATTCTGCGGTGATACTATTGGAATGTATTTACTGTAATTCAATATCATTAGGCTACTATTAAACGTGTTGCAATGTCATCTAAATGACTACTAATAAAAAGAAATGTCATGGTTCAGAAGTGCAGGGATATCTGAATCTTGTTTGACCAAGGCCAATATCTCAGTTTGGAAGCTCTTATCATCAGAAAATTAGGTAGATAGACAGATACATACATACATGCATACACACACTGTACATACACCATACATGCTGAAGCATTCTGTTGCACCAAATTAAGAGAAAATTATCCATCAAGTCTCTAATGTGTGGGTTCCTAATGTATGGGCTGCTGCACTTTAAGTCCAGCCCCCTGCATTTCACTTCCCCCTCAGCCCCTCCCAACCCCTCATCTACCTCACACCCACTCCCTATGCTAGCCACTTTGGAAAACTGTCTTTATGGTAGTGACATAGCCTCTAGAAAACATTCCTCCACAGACATTACAGAGAGACTTCCCCAGGAAAGATGTAACATGACCGTATGTCTCTTGCATACTAAAGCTGTGAAATAACACTCATCTCAATTGAATTATCACAAGGGAAACACTTATCCTAATAGAATTCTAAGTATTAGTGTTCACAGTATCAGTGCATTGTTCAACATGAAGCATTAAATGCTTACCATGTAACATGATCTTTGAGGTCTTGGAGTAGTTGTGACTTCAGATTGAGTTATGTGCTGATGGCTGCTAGATTCTAATGTTTTCCCATCTGATGTCTCCCAAGTGAAAAAGTGTCTGTGGCAAGCATTCAACCAATAACCTCAAAACGATGATGGCTGACATGCTTAACCTTGTGTGCGGCACTCACATCATATGTTGGACTGGACTACAACACTTAGACTCGTCCAGTATAGATGAGAACAGACTCAAACTTAAGTTTTAAAGCATACTGTCAGTACTTTAATCCTATAGTTGTTGCTTCTTTTGAAATCTAGTGAGCTAAAGTCAAAAACTGTCAAAATATTTATGAAATGCACTAGCTGCACCGTAATCTTCAGTCTGACACACTTTCATGACATCATCGATAATTTATTTAGTCATTGTTTAATTTTCACAGAAACAAATCACAACCAATGTCATCAAATTCTCTCCTTTGTCTTGGCCTTTGAATTTAGTAGAAGAACTGGCTTGTTGCCACAATATAAAACCCTATAAAGACAGTAAAAGGTTTGTTACCTCCACCAATTTAGCATTGCACTCCTACAACTGTGGCACACCGAATGGACAGTTTAAGAAATTTAAGAAGCAGAACCAGAGTTGTTGTATTTTTAATTCCATACATTCTTCCTTGTCAAATCCTACCACCTATGCAGAGGTGCTTCCCAACATCTGTAAACAGACAGTTAGTTATAAAATTGGTGGAGTCTCCGTTAAAGTCTGCAATAACTGATCTTTCAGCCATTTTGGGGCAGTCACGACTGACACAGCGTCACCTTCGTTAAGTCAAAATGGCAAACTTGTTTATAAACAGTCGCTCATTTACACATCCAGCAGATTAGGAACAACATCATCTTTCATTTGGAGCCATTAGGAGTAAGTAAAATATTCACTCATCTTTTAAATCTGTTTTGCTTCACTAGACCTTGTCGTAGAGGGAATGTAGACTTATGGCTAAGGTACCTAATACTCGTGTGGTGGGCTAAGTTTCTGTCTTTCTCTCATTTATTTTTACAGATATTCTAGTTCAAAATTTTACAATTACCAATCTGACTTTTTGAGTGGAAATAAAGGGGTAAATGGCAGGTTGCCACTGTTTTGATGATGTTAATAAATATAAAGATAAGATGAGGTCATAAAATATGCATGCAAAAATAGATCAAATATTCAGATGTATGAGAGTCCACTTCATAGGCTTGCTACAAAATCTGACACTCTCCTTGTTCCTGCAAATAATAAGTGTTGTAAAATCATATGTGCCTGTCCTTCCTTAGAGTGTGCATAGTGGTCAACCTAAATCCTAAACCATGCTGACTTATTTACAGATTTGTGTAGTGTGTCAACAGATTGCATTTGTGCAGGGCCAAGGCTACACCTGTGAGCACAAATATTTGACATCAGTCGAGTCAGATTGTCTTTGTTCATGAATGTACCTCTCAGCGGTTACACATCCACTGAAGGCGAAGCCGCTTGCAGTTGCTTTGCTTGGCAAAGGCACAGTAATCTTCTGTAAACAGTGAAGTCCACACTCAACATACAAATATAGTAACAGGGTCTTTACATAGTCCACAGCAACATATTTGACCCAAAGATATATTACTGTGTAAAGGGCAACTCATATCTATTGGTGTCAGTATCAATAACATATTTTGGGATGTGGGTCGACCAATAACAACTGTTTGGTTGTTAGTTGATAGAGGATGTGACAGCCCTCTCCTGGCAACATATTAAATAGCACTCTCTTATGGAGAGACCACACAACTGCAATGACTGCAATGCCAGAAACACCTCCTTACCCCTGGAAACAGATTTGTGTGGCAGTAGTATTCATGCTACACAAATGTACACATGTACAGTTGAGGGAGGGCAACACTAAAGCTTTGATCAAGATGCATGAAAAATCCAGAAATACACATGCGTATCTAGCACTGTAAAATATTCCTGTTGTTCTACAACGTACTGGTATTGAGTGCTTTACATTGTCTTGTATCAGTCCGCTCATCCCAAAGAGCTCAAATAAATGCCTATAGTAAATTTAAACCCAACTGGGGGCTTAGACCATCACTCAGAGTAGTCAGTAATGGTAATTGCGTGAAAAGCACCACATGACAACTAAAAGGAGTATGTTCATATTTTTAGTCATCTCAGCCATTATCAGAAAACTATAATGATTTTACTCCACTAGTACTTCCTCATTAAATCCACTAAAATATATCAGATTGGAAGGTTATTTCACCTTCACATTTGTATCAATGGACACGTGTTATATTGATGTAAGTGATATTTTGTATGTGATATATTTTATGTGTGATGTTTTCCTTGCTTGGAAACAAATCATGTAATATTGTTTGATAGTTTTTCATATGCTTTTAGTAAAATATTTAATGTTTTTGACAATAAGCTTTCAGTGCTGTGCTTTTAGTGTTGAGTACCACAATACTCCGCATTTTAACCCTAATAATAATAGTATAAATTAATTATAATAAATAAAAAAGACATATGAAGCTTTTGCTAATTTTTTTTTACAGTTATAAACAAGTCCCTCTACCTTGCATGTATCCCTCAGTGTGCATTCAAGAATTGACATTTCATTCAATAACCCCACTGAACAGAGTGTCTAGTAAAAGCACATATTTTATTCATACAGGTTATACAGGTCAAGAACACAATCACAAGTACTTCAGCTGGGATCTCTGTAATAGCATTGTTATGGCCCATGTGTACCATCATCCTAGTTTACAGTTTAGTCTGAACTGACAGGGCATATGAACTTTTCTTTTTGGCATTTTGCTCAACCAGTTTTAATATGATAGCAGGTGTTTTACAGATCACATACATTTTCTATAGGGAAGTTCTTCTTGTCCGCAACTATTCGTGTATGATAAAGTTGCCAGCAGAACGATCTTAATTTAGCTTTTGAAGAGAGTGTGTGAGCAAGCAAGTAATGTTGAACAGTAATCAGGGGCTAAGAATTAACCTCTAATACTGAATCCTCATCTGTATTTATAGAACGCTGGCCTTTGTCCTCAGGGATTAAGATGCTCAGAAGAGGCTGAGTGAAGCAGCATGTTGGTTGGTAGTGTGTGTGTGCGCACGCTTGTGTATGTGCGTGCGTGCGTGTTATCTATGCCTGTCATCTTTAATTGAGCACAGCACAGTAGAGGGGCAGCAGAATCCCATCAGACTGTATTTTTACTGCTCTCTGAGTAATGTAAACATAACCTGTGATTACATCCAGTAGTTTGACATGGCTGATTACTGGACCAAAATGAAGGAACAAATACTTTCTACTGGTACATTTGGTGGTTTGATATGAATCACGTTTCCGCTGCTTTGTACTACTGCAGTGGTATATACTGCCCTAAGAAGAAACAGGCATATGCTCACATTCAAAAGCCTGACATAAACAAAAGCTCTCACCTTCTCCTACCTTATCTGCTTTGTATGTTATCTAGGTGTTAACAAACTGCTAGCTATATAAATGGAAGCATATACCTTACATAGTGTTAAAAACTCACTTGAATACTGTTACTGACTGACACGTTGCTTACTGCAGCTGTTTCCTGAGATTGTTTAGTGTTACAAACCTGTGTAATTGGCTCGATTTGGCTGCTGCTGATACCAGTTTTCCTACATACCTGCTACATTTCCTATACGATGCTGAATTGCAGTCTGTAAGCTGAAGATTGCCAACGAGACTGACGAGGAGCTTTGGGTCTCACCAGATTCATTCATGTACTAGGATCAGACAGTAAGCTCAGTGCTTATTAGCTACAGTTATCAATTATCAATTTACAATCATCACAGTAAGTTATGTAAAGTCATCAGCTTTATGCAGACTGCATCTTTTGCGAGGGTAATGAAGCACATTGTCTTGCACTCAACATCACGGTAGTGTGACCTGCACCCTGTGGCCTGAAGGTTATGCATGCAACACCCAATTCTCAAAATACTCAGTACAGTTTAGAAATCTGGACCTGGTACATACCCATGGGAAACAAACAAAAAAAACCCCAATCAAACCTTCTGGCACTAATTTTGGCACAAGACAAATTTGTGGTGGTAGTATCAAATATGTTATAGGTTTGAGCCATTGCTGTGTTTAGAGGCTGCAACAGCTGTGTCCACAGAGAACCATTTTATAGTGTAGTGCAGTGTCCTAATGCCAGACACAATTAAATCTTATCTTTGTGACTGTGATATATTGTAAACCTTTAATGAGGAATTTAAAAAAAAAAAGGATCCAAACACCATACAGACTACAGCAGACTTTATTAAAACAATCCCATACCATTGCATGCAGCACACAGCCAAGCCAAAAAGAAAGCATCTTGATCAGTAACAGCAGCAGGCTTTGACACAATAACATGAATTAACAACAAGGTGTGATGATGTCACACCACAGATTTACATATCCCCTGGCAAATGTGAGGGATCAGCAATCTACAAACCACAGTGACAAGATACGTTGGGGGTGTGAACAACAGGCAGGAGACTTGTCCTGTTTTAATCACATTTGTTCATTATGAGAATCTGCCTGATATCTTGAGGCTTAAACTTAATGCAGGGAATGTGAAGGATCCTATGTTCAACTTATTTTCACATCAATTAAACTTACAGTTTACTTTCTTTTAAGTCTACTTATTTGATCTTTTATTTCTGTCTCAACACAGAAATTACATAATATAGTGCGATTATTTTAAATCTCTCTCACAAATTATTTTCATGTGTAATTCTAATGATTATGAATACACTCAGTAAAGAAACAAACAGTGGTCCCTTGTACCCAAAAGCAGCATAATTTCATTCTCATTCCACTGACTTACAGTGGAAGAACGATTGTCTTGAGCTACAGTTTTGGGAAATAATGGCTCACTGCGCATAAGACACAACATGAATTAATAATCTGTGAAATTAATATTATTAAGTTAGGTATTAAACAAGTGATTTTGCTAATGAGGCCATAAATAAATAATGCACTTAAATAAGGGATTTAACCTGAAAACTAGGAGCAATGTTAGAAGTTTCTAACCTCACATGCTCTATGAAGCCCCCCCTATACAATACATATATCAATCTGTTAATATGATAAATGTATCTTTCTCACACTTTTACAACCCATTTATTTGTAACCCTGCACTGAAAATGTAAACAGCGAAAAGCTATTTCTGTTTGAGCACCCACAGAAAATTGCAGACACACACACACACACACACACACACACACACACATTGTGCAATACATTTGCTGCAGAACTCAAAATTTTCACCATAATTTAACCCAGCCAAGCCAACCCAAACCAGATTTTACACACAGAAGACACAGAGACAGTACAGACCATAAAGACATGTCTGCAGATAAAAGCTAAGTCAATGGAGGGAGAAGTTGCACATAGAAAATTTAATATTTGGATCCTGCATCCCTTCCTGTTATGCACATTTGGGTTTTTGTAGATATGTAATAAGCTCGCAAAATCAAAATATCAGCAAAATAATGACCACTGCTCACAAGGCTTTACAACTTGGCTGCTGACACAAACACGCTTGACTGCTAAGTGAGCTGGGAGATCATCATTCGTTCCCTTTGTGACATTTTAATACTACAACATGAAACTTTTGTCCTAACTTTGGTCCCTGTTTAGGCATCAGCATCATCCCTTGTCTTTTGGTCAATGATTTGGCTCCTGCAGAAGCTCAAAGGTCAGCTGTGTGATGTGCTGCCATGCTTGTTGGATGTGACGTGACTCTGTAGCTCGTGCGCAGATGGCAAAACGCAAGACAAAGCGGCCGGAGAGCTGGCAAGGCACCAGGTGGATCTCTCTGCTCTTGGTGATCATTTTCAGCAACTTCTGGTTCAGCTCATTGGAGCCCTGAGAGAGGAGGAGATACAGCTTGAGTTGTTTAGATTCATAACAGCCAGCTGATTCTTATGTAATCATACCACAACTTTAAAGTAACTGTCCTTAGATTTTTCCCATATATGTCACATCGTATGCACAAACCTAACTAATATGTAATATGTATCTAATATATGCAAATTCGTAAAGGACATTTGAAAAAAGTACTTCTACATGTTGGATGTTGTTACCTTAAGCCTGAAACAGACCAGTCCCAGGATGACCTCAGCACAGATCTCAAACCTCTTGTCTGCTCGTACTAGACTCTCAAATTCTTTGGCCAAGGCCACTTGCTGCAAACAAAGGACATAGATTATATTGTTCTATAACTCATGCACAGCTTGCAATATGTTACAGTATATACCAAAGACCCATCATGTAGATAATGTACACATGTATCGCTCATAATGTCCACCCATTTTAATTAGTCAGCATCAAAAAAATGAAAATTTATTTGGAGGTACAAAACCAGAGGTCTTCAGTTCCACTGCTTTTTATTCCATTCCACTTTTCAAGAAAATATTACTTTTACATGATTTCTGCAAGAAAATAATTAGCAGGGACAGGTGCTATTTTAAAGGCTGTAATTTCATTGATTACCACTAGATAGCAGTACTGTAACATTACATAGAGCAGTGCTTTCAACCATGCAGATCAGAGGACTGAGTCTTCACCTTTCGAACAAAACCCCTGACTATGGGCTAAATGTTACCATCTGTGACCATTAATAACCAAAGCATTTGATTAAAAGAGCATGTTGATGGAGGGTACACATCTTGGTAGGAAGCACTGTCTGGGAGACCCAAGTTCAATGAGTTAAAAATCAGGACTCACTAACCATGAAATTATCTGTATCGACATCTGCTCTCTGGAAATGTCATTGCCCTCCTTTGGAATACTTTTCAAACTGTGTGACCAAAACCTGCCCCTACATCATAATTTGATCATGATTTGACCTCTGATCAAAGAACCCAGTGAGATATTGGCTGCCTGGTGAAACTCTAAACGTGCATCACTGCATCTAATCACAATTATGGACCAACTTCAGCTCCACTTTTCCTGCCAATTCCTCTCTAATGAGGCCAAACATTGTTTTAAATGACCAACAATTGGTTGACCACAACCTTGCTTCCGCATTCCCAGCCAATAATTCACCATCACCCAGAGGTGTTTACAAGCTAATATATTGTAATGGCCTCACTGTCTGTCTTACTGCTTACTGCGATGTGATTAGGAGGTACACATATTATACATGTTGTTGTCATTACAATGCGTCATTTTATGATTTCTTTTGTTCATGGGGGAGTCGCTCATTAGTGTTTGTAAAGAAATTAGGACAAGAGAATTTAAATTTGCTTTGCTCCACTGGGAAAGAGGAAACTCACATCACATCAGTACATCACACATGCTGTATTTTCATGTTGTCTAACTTTGTAAGATTTAACAAGAAAATACAAAAAACACAACTCAAGAACTGTTTTATCTGATTTGGAAGATGGATGTACAGTAGAGCTCTATGTCATGGGTTATAGCCACAGGGATCAATGCTGCCTCTGCCGCTTCATTTAAAATGGAGAGTAAATACAAAACAGGCTCATTTGATTGACAGTGAAGACTGGAGGGAGGAAGAGGAAGATGAGGGGGAGAGACAGCCATGCAGGGGTGAAGCAGCATGGAGAAAAGGCAGTGGGAAAAGGGATGGGCATGGATAGGAGAGGAGGAGGTCTGGTCTGTATGAAGACCAGACATATAAGGACTGACAGGATATGGCTGATGGAGAGAGATGAGGAGGCCACTGGAGGGGGCTCTATTGGTAAGGAGGATTAGGAGGAGAGGGGGGGAGGGAGGAAGGGGATGACATTTACTATAAAGACCAGGCATATGTAATTGTCAGACGTATATTCTTTTTTTCAGGATTGATTGATTGATTGGGTATGAACGATACACAAACAAAGCATAGAATTATAACAAAGCACATACAAGTCGTTACTAGGTTGCTAACATCACATGGCTACTAATAACTGATGTTGCTAATAATTATGGTTATTCACAACTGTTAACAAATATGTGTGGAATAATTCTTTTAGCACTACTTTACCATGACTTTTAGCACAGAATGAAACACTGTGCTACTGCACAAACAAATGCATTGCATGTAGACAAACACCACTCCAAACCACGAAGCACGAGTTAGAGAAATAAATAAATACTGCTGTAAAAGTCATGAACCAATTCTACCAGGAATTTTGTATATTTTCAGTGAAGGTGATTTCTTCGTGACAATGGTAAATATGGTGTAAGGATGAAAAACAAACCCATCTTAAAAAATAAGCATCAGTATAACCTGTGAAATCATACGTAAATTACCAGATATTTTTAAATTGATGTAATCAAACAATGATCTTACTGGAATTGAATTTCAACCTGGAATGTCATAATCAAAAGTGTAAAAGTGTTTAATGTGATGTTTAATACACCACACTGTATTTATGGATGTAGAGTAGCTGTGATCATTCAGTTGCTCATGTCTACCTTTATGAGCATGGGGCCTGCAGGCCTTGAGTCCATACATGGAAGACAAACCACATCTCAGTGAGTCAAATCTTCTTCCCAGTGGAATCTGCCAGTGCTGCAGGACAGAGGAGGAGGAGGATATGACAGTGTACAGAAGCAAAGTCTGAAAAAAAAAACTGATGTTGATTGATTGCTATTTGTAGAATAAAACTGTAGAATCTAAATGACTAATAATTAATCTTTACCCCTATAATCTGTGACTAGCCTGTTGAAAGAAAACAGATATAATCAAATAATTTCCATTATATGTTAATAGCTTACACTAATAATGTATTATAATAATTTATTCTTATTTATCTTATCAATTTATTTATAATCTTTATAACCAATCACAGCATGCCCCACTATTAGACCCTATTAAAATATCATACCATACAGTACAAAAACACACATGAATGTAAAACAGCAGACTAATAAAGCATCACCCAACTTTCTGGTGATGGAGCTCGACTTATTAATAGCCCCCAGAAATGTATCTATCATGAGGCTGTTGTATTTTGGATTGAGCTCCACTGTCCAGGTGTTGCGTACACTGTGCCCACCTCCTGTATCTCACTGATCACAGCACTGTCAACCCACACAGAATGGGTTGACAGTGCTGTTGACAGCTAACATGGGCCACAATCGCTACAGAATCGAGGCCCATGTTAGCTGGTGCTAATAACCACTAATTAGATTGAAGATTCCAGATTGTATGAGAGAAGGCTTTTGTCAGGTGCCTCAGTGTGGTGGGAGGTAGCTGTTTGTCTTTCTCGCTCTGTCTGCTTGTGTGTCTGACAAATTATAGTGCAGATCTGAGCACATCTGCAGGCTAGGAGCATGTACACCAGCACACATAGTAGTAGCAAACATACATATATACAGACACATACACACACACTGAATGACATCAAGGATTTTTTATTTATCTTATTTAAAGTCTTATTATTTGAATTATTAGTGAACATACACTCACCTACACACACACCCACACACACACACACACACACACACACACACACCTCCAAGACTGGACAATGTGTATACTAATTAATTAAATTAGGTCACTACTACTGTAAATCAGCGTAACTTCAGGTAGATAGGATTGAAACGCTAAATGACCTACCCAAGCCAACATTTACACACATGCGCACGCACACACACACACACAGATAGAGATGGAGAAAGAGAGAGAGAGAGAGAAAGAGAGAGCATTTCAAGACACTGGTGCAATGCTTCTGCAGTTACTGAATTACTGTTGAGTTGGAAATGCATGCTTTAGGGCTCAAGTAAATAAGGGTCACAAACTATCCACGTAATGAATGCGGAAACACCCCACCTGACTCTGACTCCTGGTTTTCATGTTTCAGGCAAAGGGTTCCATCTGAAGGCTCCAATAATGTCTGCTCTGTTCTTCACCCTGTTGACAGGTGTTGACAAGCAGAAGAAACCTTTTATACCAAAAATTACTGAACCATTTAATGCTACAAAATCTATTAGAATTACAAATTTAGAAAGTGTATTTGCTTTGTGAAACATGATTTAATATAGATTTTTAATATAGATTTCTCACAATATTATATAATATGTTTAGTATATACTGGTTTAGTGCCCATGTTTTATATTTGACAAGTATGTCATAGTATACCATATCATTAGTATGTTGTCTTAAACTAGACAGTATATATATTCATGACATATATTAAACCGTGTCTTTGGATATGTATCTTAATGGTTGTACGTATGTACCGCGTAACTAAAACAGGAAGATATCGCGGCAGTGGGTTTTATGTTGCAGTGACACTGAGCAGAGGTGATGGTATAATGAGAATCGCTCTACCTTCACGATATGCAGGGTCTGAAATTTCCTGTTTCCGTCTTGTAAATATGTTCCCATTTTGTTTGTTGCTGACAGAAGGGGCAGATGGAAGGAATTCTATTCTTACTGTGCAAAATGAGAGAGGTAGATGGATATCAGTTCTGTGATGGCAATGACTACCCATTGTTACTTTCATCATAAAATTGAACAAATGATACAGAATATATTAGAGGCCAAAACAACATGGATAGTTCTTTTGTTTAACATGTCTTTGTGTGACCTACAGTATATCGTCATTCTCTCTGTATCCACATCAATAATGTAACTTGAATCAGAGGTAATGAGAACTCACCTATATACTGTAGAGCAGTCAAAGTTGACTAAAAGCCATTTGTGTGGGTTTAAGTTGAATTAGTCTGCAAACTATAAAGAAACCAGAAGTAAATAGCAATGAAGACATGCTGATGGATGTATCACCAGGACGATACTTAATAGAGATTAAAATAAAAATGAATACAAAACTATCAGTATGGTATCACAGTGTAAATATGAGGGCTTTTTCCTGAAAGTTCTTGTATTTTTCTATGTAACATAAACACAATTTGAAAAAAATTTTGCAAACACACTATATTATGCCTTAATTTATACTATTGAGACTGAGACCACCTTTTCATCAACAGCTTTATCTCAACTGAAGTAGCCACAATTTATTTGAAATGTAAAAGAGAACATCGAGCCAACAGCTTGCAGAGTGCAATTGAAATAACCTTCCTGGCAGGTTTTATCTAAAGAGAGAAAACCCTCTAATCTGCCCTCATCTTTTGTTTGCTATCTTTTGTAATATCCTTTTCTACCTCCACAAATGCAATAACATATCATAGAAGAGACAATGTGAGACAGACCTGGCTGACAGTTGTTGACTGATCATGGGGCTGGCCGCCATCCCATCACTCATATCCTAGCAACCAACCTCCAGTTAGGGCTACACTCTCATCCAAAAGAATGGGTTCCTCTCTCATGTCCTCGCCAAAAATGACATGGATGTCACAATGTTTCAAAAGTTATATACTGTAACCACTGTACACTATATGAATTCCACTTAATATTCCTGCATATGGCTTAAATAATCTCTTAAAGAAAGAACCTGAATCTACTTTCCCAAAATATATACAAGAAAAATATAAGAAATGTAAATTGCAAGATTATTGGAGGAAAGTATTGATAGGTATATATATATATATATATATATATATATATATATATATATATATATATATATATCCATTATCTGATTTTCCGGTACAGTCATTAGAGAAAAGATGAAACAACAGTTTGTCCTCTTTTCCAGTCAAGTCTGTTTTCTCTGTCTCCCACCAACATTGTTTGTAGTTGTGTGTCTACAACAGTGATATATAAAGGTCTAACGCTGCCTCAGGAAATTACTCTGTCCTTATCTCTGTGTCTCTGCACAGCTTTGAAGCACTAGCTCGGCAGCCCCAAAGGCAGATTGATGCTCCTTTGCGTTTCTTGCCGATTGTTCAGCCTATTACTCACTCTTGCATGTTTCCTCTCAGACATTAATGTTATGCTATTTTCAAACAGTAAGAAGGACATAATCAGTATGCAGTTTTATATATTTATATACAGGTGGATGCTTCCAAACAGACCACTTAAACCACAGTAAACCCATCCTACACATATTGATGATAAACTGTTAAAATCATACCATGTCATTTTTCTTGTGAGAATTCTTGGAGCAACTGGAAATTTTGTACAAGAAGGTATAACATTGTCACCAAAACACAGTAACTAAATGTGTCCATGCACTATATCAAAGTGAATGCTCGTATATTTATGCACACCTCAACACCATTCAACAAAGGCCTAAATTCTGGACAGATAAATGCACTCCCAGCATATGCTGCATCAATGTGCATCCACATATTTTCCCCCATTACCTGAAAAGACAAGAAACAGAGATAAAGATAACATCTGTAAAAGAACTGCCTAACTAGATATACCAACCTGGGTAGAAAAATCTATACTGCGTGGAATTGTATTTAGCCAAGTATAATTGATTTGATCATTAAAATGAATACTGGAATATTCGTTGGAAAACTGACTGAATGCATTTCTTAATAAGCAGTATTTGGTTGAGGTACTTGAGTCAGGAAACTAACACCTGACTGTGTATTCAAAACACCACGATCCTACTTTAAATCAAAGGCACAAGCAGCTAACATGCGTTTGTAGTACAGGATATATATGTGTGTGTTGCAAAGCTAATAAAGCATTGTCATTTCTCTGTTGTGAGACAAAAAAATCAAATGTCTACTGATTCACATATGGGTCCCAGCTCAGTGATAGAACAAACCACATGATGGAGTGACCCCAGAGCTCCATGAACTGTAACACACACACACACAAATCATAAAGACCCCAAAGTGCTTTCTATTTTCACTGTCACACTAATGATAGAATTGATTGCGCAAGAAAATGAATCACAACCACCGGCCATTGCAGCTACTGTAACATATGCATTTTTACAAGGACTGATATCAGTTTTTTATTCAAACATAAAGCCAGCTATTTGGACACATGATGACTCAGAGCTGCTGGACCATTGTAAGTTCCTTGAATATTATTCACTGATAGTGATCTGTGGGTCCAGATGAGACAGGATTATTGTGCTTAACCAGATAGACATAGATTAGGTTCAACAGACACAATAAGTTATCCCTTTTAGCCGGAGCCCCTTAGGGTGTAAAAGCAGAATCACATGCAAAGGTATCACTGTAATATATCATCTGGCGGGTGGTTGTGCAAACTAGTTTTAAGTGTATGTCCAATGACAGATGGCTGTAAATAATATTTAATGTTGAGATGTTGCTGTGTGTCTGTCCATGTGTTTTAGCTGCATGTGATGCCTGAGAGATGGATGTTGATTTTGTTTTTTCTTACATAGAAAGGGATGATTCAGCTGTTTGTCCTTCTCCACCATCTCCTTAAGCATATCGCCTGACAGCAAAGCAGTTGTCTGTAGGAACCTTTCCTCATCATCACTCCTCCCAATCAGAGCTGCACGCCCACTGAGGAATGAGCCTTAGCAGGGGAAGAAGGCAAAATTTAAGGAAAGGTGAGAAAATAAATTAAGTTTAAGACTGCAAGTTTGAATTTTCCTGCTTTTAAGAGAAGATAACCCATCTTAACAGCTAATTTCATATCTAAGTAATAAATTATTTTATATCCATAGACAAACAGTTAGGATGGGATGTTCATGTCACACCTCAAATCTAACTGCAATTAGAAAATTAGGTGTTAAGTTCAATCAAATACATTATTTGATTCATGTAGTTTTATTGTAAGTAAGTTATAATAAATGTTGAATGGGAGAATCTAACATGAAATAATATTCAAAGTAATTCAAGAAAGTCCTGTCAATACAAAAGTGTAGCATCCCCATTGTACTGACTGATACAGATTATTATAAAATATATACAACAATTACACAAGAATACACACACACAAGCATAGAGCACAGAGCTACTCAACATCTTTGTGCCTTTTTAGCCTTTGCTAAAATTACTGCCATTATGTTAGAAAAGTCAAAATAATACTGTATAGTGGTAGATTCATTATGTTTAGTTGTTTAATTTTTATACTATACTCAACTATGATTTATTTATTTATTTTTTAGATTGCAGTGCAAAGATATACATACATACTTCCAATAATAGTATTGTGTTCTTCTGTAGAGGAACAAACTGGTCTCCTTGTAAAGGTCTTTGTGTTCGGCAACTCCTAACCAATCACAGAGTCAGCCTGGTATTAAACTCTGGACCAGAGCTAGTTGCCTGACTGACCCCTGCTCTCAATCACTGAAAAACTATTACTGAGGCAGCTTCTTTAATGTTCTGAGTTCATATGGATCAATTCCTAAGTGAGACCGTTTACAGAAGCCAATATGTCTGTAGACACTTGTTTTGTGCTTTTATTGTATTTCATTTGTCTGTTTGCACTGGCTATCCAGCACATATTTTGTTTAATACATCTGAAAATTCATGTGGACTTTATGGTTACTTGCAAGTGGGCAGTGTTAAAAAGTAATTTGCTCAAATAAATCAGAATTTTAGAATTAATGGAATCAGAGATCTATTGGGTTTTGTGTTACTACCTGCTCAGAGGTATGCCACCAGTTTTGAGAAGATTTCAGCTTCCCATTTTCACAGGCCTCAACCCATCGGACTGCTTTACATCGGCAGCGAGCAAGGACATCAGGCTCTACTGGCTGTGCCCTGTTGGACAAACAGAAGAAACTTACTGCTCTTCAGCTAGCACCAGCGACAGCTTGTTGGCCACTATAACTGGGGCTGCTGTAGTTCAACATGAGTTTGTGAGTAACTTAATTCGAGACATGTCAGTTAAGTGTGTATGATTCAGGCCCATCACCACCTATTCTTTGTCAAAATATATTTGGAACTAATTCTGATGGTGGGGGTTTATGTCACAATCAAATGAAGTTGTTGGTGTTTTCAGCAAAGGACAGCACTGGCAAACATCTGTTGGTTGCTGCGCAATAAGTATTTAATAGTATGGCAGATAATGATTTCATTGTGGGGACTGGCAACAAATTATTAATCATCACCAGGATTGTTTGTGACCTCATTAATATAACAGAGTATGGTGTTAATATGCACCCACTACAGACTTTAAAGTAAAAGTAAAGTAAGTGATGACAGTTGGAATGTTAACATGTATTTAAATATACTCCAAAGTTAATTGATTGTGTGAGCATCCCTATTGTACTGACTGACATGGTAGGAAAAAATTACACAAGAATACACACACAAGCACAGAGCTACTCAACATCTTGTGCCTTTGAATATTCCTCTTTGATTTGAACGCTGTGACACCTCCACATTGTCTTTAGAGAAGAAAATGACTTCATTGTAGACACAGTGTGATGAGTCATCACCCAGCCAGCCTTGATACAGACAAAATTGTTTGAGGCTACATAATTGCTAGCGTGACTTGAAGCATCACGGGCATTACCACAGGAAAGACAGTGAAATGCCCAAATCATTCAACTAATGCTAAACGCTTGGCAAAATACGTGAGGCTAATACAGGTGTCATCTAGGTCAAACAAATTAGAGTCAGAGTAAAATTGCCCAACCCCAAGAGCTTAGAGATCCACAGAATGGATTGATCAAGCAACCAGTCCATCAAATACTGTGATTACATGGGCACCAGCTCTGAGGGAATTGAATGTGTTTAACAGGACAACAAACCTCAAGCTTCCAAATGTACACAAGTGCACCTCCTGTCCTTTCCCTCAGACAGGCCTCTGAGCTTTTCATCCATCCTCCCCTACCCACTAACAATTGTGAACCAGACTTTTCTTTTTAAATGTAACTGAGCTGGCATCATCGTAACATCCACTTCCCAGCTGTTAAGAAAACAGCGCACCTAAAGGATAGGACGCAATGTCCCGCTAAGCAAAGATGATGTATGCATTAAAAGAAAAACTCGTGTTTCAAGTGCCTTCACCAACTTTATGCAGAAGAAATTGTATCGGGTGACACTATTATCTTTGGATGATGTTTAGCCAATTAGACCTTGTAATCTTTAAGCTGTTTATAATTTATTTTAATCATAGGTGCGGTCTTCTTCTCGCCAACAAAGTCTAATGACTCACATAGGGTAAAAAGAAATCTAAGGTCACCAGAAGGTCCTTCTGAAACCATCCTATTTCCCTTTGTGTTGGTATAAGGATTATAATAATAGCTACAATGTGCTGTCACAACAACGGCCAGCCTTGGCTGCAGCTGGTGAAGAGCCCTATTCGCTGCCATAGTGAGCTGGGTAAGCTGCATCAAAAAAGGAGAGGGTAAGACAGAAAGCCAAAAAACACGATGAACCAGATGAGCATCGCACATGGAACACACCTCACCCAGGCAGTCACAATAGAGGAGGCATGAAATGATCTGTCATCAGAGTGCACTCATGCTCCACTACTCAACATCCCCTGCAAACAACGAAGGACATATATAGCTTGCAACCTTCAAGGTTTGTGTTGCAGCCATGGAACGCTAAACTAATGTCACACAAAACAATCACAGCACCATCATCATCATCTCTGTCTGCCTGTGGATGACATATTAAAAGGCAATTTCACAATTCTCAGCTGGTGTGAAGGAGGGAGAGACATAGATCATAAGTCAATAGAACACAAATTGTTGATGAATGTGTGTTCAGGGGCACTGAGCGAGTGGATATGAACACTGTTGTTTTTCTGCAAGGCAGACATGTAACATATTTGAGAAAGTATAAAGAGGTCCAAATACTAATAGAAATGTTATAAGGCATGGTTGCAATGAGACTGGAAAATGAGTTTTTAAATAGATAAGCATAAAGACACTTACTTGATGACACCTCCATGACCATGAGTCCCGGCCATAGCACTCAGGCAGCGTGGCATCTTCCCAAAACCAATCTAACATCTCCAGCTCTGTGTAGGCTGGGCTACAGCCTGTAAACATAAGCAAAATAGACAATAATCTCAGAATGTTCATGTTAGCATATATTGTAGATATGGAACTGGAAACAGACAGTCCTGAACAAGCAGAGTCAGACACAGAGACAGAGCAAAGGTTCAGCACCCAGGAGAATCCACATCCAATGGCTCCACAATACAACAGCCAACATGGCAGGGTGAGGAAGCAGCTGGATAGTAGACATATTGGCTACAGCTAGTAAGACTTGACAAAGAAAACATGCAAACATGTTTTAATTTGAAAATATGATGGACTTTTTGTACTTCATTGTGAGCAAGTGGTTACCAAAATTATTGTTTAAAATATTACAGTTTTGTGACTGTGACTTTTTTCTTTTAAAAAAATAATTATTACAAATTTTAGGGCTAATTAGCTAGCATAACCTCAGCAGCTCTGAGCACAACACAGGTTACCGGAGGTAACCGTGGAACACTCCCCTAGATGGTTCATGTGGTGCTCTTCATTGACTGTCATTTTTGCCACAAAATTAGTGTACAGCCAAACTGCTACCAATTTTGTTGCATGGAAACTCCGTGCATAACACACAAGGCTTAAATTTCCACCGTACAGTTTTTCCAGTGACAGTGTTGTTGACATGTTGCAGGTCAAAGAGGAATGAGCACTTTGATTATAAAAGAGATCTATGCAAACCTGAGATGGGATAGAATAAATTGATGAGAATGACCCCTTATTGACCAGCATTACTGGAAAATATTGAAAATGTTTTTCTTTATTAGTGAAGTGTTTTGTTTTAGTTTCAACCAAAGTAAGGCAGCTGTTGTGCTTGACTGCATCTGGCCCAAATTGCTGTTAAAAGATTACTCAGTAAGTTCCATCATTATTGTTTCCCAAAACACCAAGGAAGATTAATTTACGGGAGGAACAAGAGAATTTGTGCATCTACAACAGTGTACATCAACAATGACAAAGTGTCAGCTCACCCTGGCATTATTATGACCTCACATCTCTTTATAATGTCATCACAATTCCCAGGTTCCAGTGGGCCTCAGGATCAAGGAACCAAGATACCCTGTCCATCTGCAGATGGCTGTTCTATGTTCTGTAGTCAGCCACATAGTCCACTATCTCTTCCTCTGCTACCGAAACTCTGCTGCATCCATGATATAGTTGACACAATTAATAGAAACATAATATCTTAATGATTGTCAGTTATATTTGAATCCTATTTGACGTGACATCTTTCATGCTAAAATAGACGTAACTCAGAGTCAAAACGATTAACTCATAGTTTTTTTCTCATGTTTAACCTTTAACCACCACCAGGAATAAGTTGACATTGCAGAGGCAAATCAGGTTTATGGGATGTCAAGAGAGGTCTAAGGTGTTTGATAATGTTAAGATGTGTTACTTATTTTACATAGTATATTAAATGACTTCTCACCTGAAGGAATTAATGTAACAGAAATGAAAACACTTACACAATTAAAATATATGTATGAACTCTCAGCCTCTTACCCACACATTGTCAGTCATAGTTAGTTTTCATTTCGTTGGATTGATGTGAAAATAAAGCTGGAAACAAAGAGTATTTCCATGTCTAAAACAAGTTTATAGTCCATTTGTTTGTTATTATAAACCCATTTCTAATAACACAGTGTTCAGGCAGTTTCATAAACCTGTCAAAAACAGAGCTCCATTAGATTTGTTTGATTTAATAGCAAACCATACACGACACACATTAAAGAACACTTGTTTCAGTTCTGACTGCAGCAATTACTTCTATACTGCCTATGCAAACGGCACAACAACATATGAACATTGCTCTCGTTTCACACTCACTGCCCTATCAGCCCAACAAGTGTTTCCACCTGCATGTTTCTTCCTCTGAGAAGCAGAGCCTTATCCTTCTCCTGATCGCAATAGGATTAGACATGTTGTATGGGAGTGTGTGTGTGTGTCTATATTTGTGTGAGTGTGTGCTGCCTGTATACTTACTGTGAGAGTGAGAGCTCAGCTATTTTTGATGGTGGATCCTCTCTCTCTTCTTTAGCCCATAAACAGAGTAAGACAGCCAGGCATCGCGGTGAGTGTGTTTGTGTGTGCGTAAGCAGTGACACAAGAGAGACACCTTTATCTAAGCACAACCACACCCCCACCCCCACCAGACCCCACTAGGTTGCAGCTGATCAGAGCGGGGCTCACTGAGGAAAGACGGATTCATAAGCTATAGAGCTGTACCAGTTCATACACCCACTCACATCTATGAACACAGTACAGAAATGCTTATGCTATGCATGATTGATACATCTGTGTTTACACAGATAGACATAAATATTAAAATAATGTATACACCAAGAAAATACTAAAATGAAAATACATGATCAATAGCTCAAATGTATTATATATTATTGCACCACTGACTCCTTTGAGTCTGATAAAAACATAATCCTAATTTTAATTCATGTCATAAATCATATTAACCTTTCACATCTGCTTAGAAAGCTGTACCATTAAACAAAGGTGATGTTACTTTTGAAAGTGACATTGAGGTAAAAATGTTTAATTCTTGTTCCTGGTAATCTCAGTCCAGTTTAGGATTACAAAACTGATGGGGGAACAAGAGAAGATATGACTACTCAAAAAAAAGGCGTGTTAAAGCGCATTCATCTCACCTCATGTGGTCTAGTGTTTGTGAGTGTGTGTGTGTTTAATGTCTTTCTGTTCCTTATATTTTAGTTTGTTTTCTTTCATTGTGTCATCTTAATAACTTTACTATTGTGAAGCACGCCGTGACTTTGCTCTGTAAAGGTGTTGCATAAAGAAAATTCTAACATCGGACTGATCGCCTCTGCAGAATCGTCAAGTTGACTCAGATCAAAAACAGTAGATAACTTTACAGCCCTGCAGTCCCAGCTTTTCAAATGGTTCTTTATCATTGCATCAAAGACTTCACTTGCGTTAGAAAATGGCGTATGGCGCAAACTGCCATCCTAAACGATAATTCTTTTTAAATCAATTTTAATTTGGTTAATAGCCTGAGGTTCTGATTGGACCAATGGCAAAAGCAGTTTGTCAAAAAGGTATAACTAAAGAGCTGAATTTTCTAAAAGACTTGGTATAAGATGAAGAAGCTGCTTTCTGTATATCTCAGAATTCATTAATACATACGTCACAAATATAATTACGGGGAAAGAAAGAGACGATAATAATTATCACTTACAAAATTAGAGAATCAAGAGCTATAGTAAGCTAGGAATCAAAAAGTAAAAATTAACTAAACCAACTGAATAAAAAATAATAGAACAAACTGCCAACCACAGAAAATAATAGACAAAATACATTTGCTAGGTCCAGTAACCTTGGTGTTAATGATATACAGGCAGAATGATGCTAACTGTTCAGGTGTTAAGACAAAGACCCAAAGACAATCTCTAGACAATTTCCACCCAAGCAGACAGTAGGAAACACTCAAAATATTTGTATAATATAAAACAATAAAACCGGCAATCAGGCCAATATCTCTGTGGAGCAAGACTGTAAGAATGAAGACAATGAAATGTAATCCACAAACAAAATTCTTGGAATTTTAGTGAACACTCTGTCACAGCATCAAACATTATAACAAAGGATGTATTTATTGTAGGCCAGCAGTGATTTCATTGCATTGTTGTTATTTTCTCCCAAACATACTGTAAAACGATGGCATGGCAAACACCTGTTTTGTGATTACTGTTTAAAGGTTCTGTAAAGCTACTGTGGCAGCAGACTGCAAAGCTTCAGACATGTTAATCTTTTCTTTGCCTACAACAAACTTTAAGCCTTGAAACCTCACTGTTTTTGCATGACTGATAATCCAAAGGGTGTGACACACAGATGGTGTCAAAGGTCAGTGCTATTTTGAACCTTTTTTTTTTTTTTTTTAAAAAGGCATTGAATTTGTTGTGAAATTGTGCCACCTAGTGGAAAAATCCAAGGTTAAATTTCAGTAGAATTTAATGTATGGTACTGGAAATATTTGACCCAGATAGAAACATAGAATTTAGAATTTTGTTTTTTCAGATCCCGACACACAGCTGTTCATATAACAGTTGTGACAAGCAACATTTTAGTAAATGTTGGTATTACACTCTGCAAATCTGTTAATTTGATTACAGTACAATACAATACAGAGGCAGTGTTCTTGTTAGCAAATGAGCTGCAATGATTTTTCACAATAAAGACAAATACAGACTATGGTTTTATATCAATGTATTAATGTTTTATTCTAATTATAATAAACAGAATATATCAAACCTCATTTGTACAAAAATACCTGAAAAGGTTACAATGGTGATTTATGTCATTCAACTATTTACAGATTGAAATAAAAGCACATTATGAATACAGGGAGCCTCTCTTACAAAAAAGAGATAAGTTACTGCTTTTTGCATTCCCTGAAATACATAATAGTTTATACTTTATATATAGATATTTTTACTACCTTCATTTGTACAGCCATGGTATTCATTGTGACAATGTTATGAAGGGTGAACAAGAACCAAGATGATAATTGATCAATCCATCTTTGTAGGTGGGAACACCCACTATCAATTCAAAAAAGTAAACTGAACTGCATCTGAAAATTCATTCATCATTCATTCTCAATCACCTTTCACTCACAATCTTAGAGTGCCGCTTTCTGTTGAGGAATTGCATTAATTGAATACTTGTAAACGCATGCAGGGTTTTGGAGTGTGAATGTTCCTCTGAAGGTGGCTGCCAAGCGTCATTCGCCCAAATGTTAGGTCTGGCTATGAAGAGAAAGAGGAGTCATCAGAGAGGCACCATCTGTGTTTATGTTATTTGATACCAAACTGACACTGTGCTGTCAAGGTTTTATTTATAAAGTCTTGAGTGTGTACTTGATCATCTCCGTACATTACAGCGTAATATAATAAAAATGAATCAAATTAGATTATAATTTTCTCAGTTCTAGAACTGATAGGATGAAAATTGAGGTGTTTTATGAATTGTTCAGCTGTTGTTCAGCCCAGGTGTGATAACTGAGGCTGAATAGGCAACATTGTGGTGGGCTTTAGATCACTCAGGTAGCCAGCAAGTATTTTAGGCTTTTTAATGAACATTTTAAACAATAATATTAAAAAACACTGTTAAACTAAATGTACTCTTTAAATAGTACTGGACCACTCAATTGGCAAGGATATTTTCAAGTAATCATAATTCAGCAGATGGGTGGTGCATACAGAAAAAGCTGACAACTCCCGCTTAATCAAATCAAAATATTCATGAGTCATCATCATCCTGTACATAAAAGTCCTAGAGATCTGATGGACCAGTAGTTTTTAATATGCTCCAAGTCAACCCTGAGCAACCCAGTTACATTCATCTCTGTTATGTAAAATGTGATATTCAAATCCTGATTTATTTGTCCATGTGTTCATAACTGAATTTATCACTTTTCTGTACTAACTCCAGCTTCTGCAATGCTACCTGACTTGTCTTTGCATTAACATCTACTA
Organism: Lates japonicus; assembly: GCA_033238685.1. Lineage (NCBI taxonomy): Eukaryota > Metazoa > Chordata > Actinopteri > Centropomidae > Lates > Lates japonicus. Next base: position 71,437 of record BRZM01000870.1, read on the forward strand.
TTCATATCAACAGAAATACAAAATGGGATATAGGAATTTGAGGATGAGAGCAAAGTGGGTAGACTGAATTCGAAATATCAGGGACTTAGATTGGTACTTAGAAATCACTAATATCAACATTTCAGTGAGGTCCTAGTAGCTTAAGATGACTTCAGCAACTACAAAGAATTTATGTATATTGTTATAACTACATTCCCCCAAATACCAACATATCAGATACCCTACAATAATAAACTCAAAAATCCATGTTCATGCATGATAAATCGCCCATTGATTTAAGTTTTCTTTCAGATCAATACTGTAACCCATCTAACAATGCTGCTCTGGTACGGTTTGGTAATGGTATGCTTAGTTCCTGTTCATTGCAGTTTAAAGGGTATAAATTAACACAGAGGAATTTGTGTCATGTCTTATTATTATAAGTGTGGAAGGATTATTATGTGTTTCTTCAATTATATCTACCTAAGCATTTTCATTGAAAATGAACTTGAATGTAATGGTTTTTACAACTAAATTTCTACAATTTTTTCTTCAAAGAAATAGCATTTAAACAGTGAATTATGAGGACATTGGAGACATACTTGACCCAGTTTCCCAAAACGTTTACTCTTGAATTCATATCTATTTTTCTAGTTTAGGTCACCACAAGACAGTGATGAGAAGAAACTTGAAGGTTTTAACATAAAAGTGTTGGAATTCTAATGAGATATTTTTATAGATCGAGGAAAAAAGAACACACTAAAAGGGTATGAAAAACTTTAGTGACTACGTTTGGGAAACTCTCTTGTTTTTGGTTTGTTTGTTTTCTATCTCACAACATCTCCACCTGTCATCTATTGAATGACCATACAATACTATGGATGCCAGTAAAAGCGAAAAAAAAACATCACTTCATGACAAGTGTTGATGATGACAAAAATTATTTTGAATAATCAAAACCAAAAGGAAAAAAACTCAATAGATGCTATGTCATTACAGTAATAATAATAATAGTACACAATTATTATAATTATAAATCACATTATCAATCATTTCATGGTAATGACAAAAGAAACAATACAGGAACAAAGGCTGAGAAAAGAAATCTAAAATTTTCAAGTAATCAGTCACATCCAGATAAAATAAAATATATTTTGCTGCAACAATACTTTAAAAATGATTGAGCTGGCTGTATCTTAGATAAATAATGGTGACTCATGCAGAGTGTCAATATATGGGTTATTCTGCATTGTTCCATATACCTTAAAACAACCTGCAGGTACATAAAAGATGGCTGTTGATGGTGGTAAATACAATGACTTTAGTATTAATCTGCTGGCTGGTGGCCTGCTACAGAGCTACCAGCTGCAAAAAATTTTTTTCAAGTGAGTGTTTTGGGTGGAGACATAAAAAGCATTTGTGGTACTGAGAGGACTTGTGTGTAATGATAAACAGGCTTAGTTTGAATATTAGCAGAAATCCAATCAGAATTTCAAGTATATGTCATTATGTCTGAGAATCGAGATGACTGGGTTTTACCATTTATGTGTTCTCCATTTAGTTCCATTCTGCCAGACATGACCAAATCAGCCACAAAAAGAACTCCTATCTATAAGAAATTGGGATCCAGTTAGCTAGAGACACCCTGCTGAAATCTTCTTTTCATTGTAGCAATTACAGGAAGCTCCACTCTACAAAACAACTGAAATTGACGGAATATCTTTTTGCAGATTGACTGACCTTATTTGCAGAAGAAAAACGATTGACTTTTGCTTAAATTGCACTGTCTGGGACAAAAGGTGGTATATCCAGTGTTGTCAAACTAACTGGTAAGTTGTATGCCCTCTGCTCTCAGTCATTCAAAACCCTACACGATTGGGGCAACTGTTAAATCAAACGAAGGGACATGGGTTAAAATAAATGTTCTGTGATTTTTTTTTTTTGCAGTCTGAAGTCTATACCAAAATTTGTTTTATGTTGCTTTACAAAGCTGGAGTATGGGCAGAGAGAGGAGATGAGAGCTATCGCTTGCTTCAATGTTTTCACATGTGATATAATTTCTCCTTTATTTATTATTTTCCATAACCGAGCAGCCGCTAAATCAGTCTGGTCTGAATTATAGATATAGGTGGTGTGTAGTAGGCAGTAGGTGTATGTGCATTGTTTGTTCATGGCAGAAAAGGCTGCAGTATGCGGAATGTAACGCACAGAGTCTACTATCAGTGGAGTCAAGAGCACTAAACATGTTCCAAGCCACAATTATACTGACACTGATTTCGCTGGACTCCAGCAGGCAGAAGGTGGCTAAGGAAGATATGTTGAAAGACAGCCAAGACCCAGGACAGATGTTGCCCAGGATCCACTGTAACTTCCAGGCTGAAGTAGTTTTATTTGGCAAGAGTAACAGATTGTGTTTCTTTGATTTGCTACAGTTATGTACATAAAAGATGCTAGTGGTTATCCTTCCCTGTGCTGAGGCGAGGAGAATCAGACAAAACAAACAAAAAAAAAAACAAACAAACAAAACAAAAAAAAAAACTGATGCTTCCATTGTCCCACTTTTCTCTTATGCTGTTATAATTTTATGTCTGCATTTTGCCTGCAGAAAAAAAATGATGAACTCCTCAAGATGTGGCCGTATTTGCAAACCGTCTACCTGGTTACAATTTTCCAGCTTTGTTACTTGTGTATTTTAATTCGAATGACACCATGATTTGATTCATGCTTTTGTTTTCTGAAATTGCCTGGAAAATACTTTCAGAATGCCCGCATGTGCAAACAGAATAACAAGTACACAGAATGACCATTATAGCTTAGGGAATAATGAAGATTTGCAAATATCCAGAATGCAAAAAAAAAAAGGACTTTAAACAAAATTTTATAGAGAGGAATATTGGATAACAATACTCTAACTGCAAAATAAACATCAATAAGAAACCATGGTCGGAGATGAGCGAATTAATTTGTGGGACAACGCACTTTGTACTGCCCACTACAAAAACAAAACTAAAAAACCCCCAAAAACTCTGTTCCAATAGTTTCAGATTTTTTTCTCAGCCTTTTCCGGTGGGCAGTTCAACAACACCTTTCAAAGCCTCCAAATCTCATCCATGTTGAATTTGACATGTCCTGGTGCATGCCTTCTGTTGACACAGAGGCGTGCTCATCTCAGCAGTAATGCAAAGCGGAGAGGTCAGCGCATCGTCAAATACCCAGGCCTGTTGATGAGCAAAACAATCACCGCCTATGATATATTCTTTGAGGACGGATGAAAGTTTCAACGAGACTGTTTGCCCTGGTGGCGAGTAACTAGCTCGAGTTGTCTTGCTTGGATTGTCCTGTTGAAGGAATACAGTCTAAACTGTGAGATTAAACTTTAGCGATTTTGGGTAAGCTATCAATGACTGTGGATAGCAAGATTGTGGAAGATTTCACACACAATGGCAGTGTTCATTTCCTTTATGTTCTCTGTTCTCGACTGAGGAACCTTGTGAGCAAGTTGTGCATCCGAATTCTCAAACATCCATGCAAATCTGTAAGATCTACAAGTCACAGTCTGTAAGTATCAGACAATATAAAAATAATTATAATGAAATGATCAGTCAATCTACCAGCTTTTATAAAGATAAAAACAAGAAACTACCCGATAGAAAGATTCTTTTTTTTGTTTTGTTTGTTTTAGCAGAGTCAGTCGTGGCGGATAGAGGGGGTCATGGGGTCAGATGATCCAAGATGTCATAAGGCCACGACGGTGCACGGGGTGTTTGAGTTTACAAGGGGCAGCATCTTCTCTGTTGAGCTGGTAGAACTCCACCAGCTGAATCAGGTCGGTGGACCGGTGGCGCCGCCCGCTGGCGCTGAAGAAGACTTGGCCGCCCTCACACTGGCGGCATGAAAGGGTCCGGTGAGAGGAGTAGACACCACATGGCAAGAGAAAAGAAAGGACACTGTGAAATGAGACTTTCCTAAAGGGACTATAACAATAGGTGTTGCGTTTAAGGCTAAAACAAATTATATATATATTTTTCATTCTGGCTGGTTATTTTGCTATTTTTATTTGAATTCAGTATCCTTATAATGCTTGCTTTGTGGGATTGACATAACTCTCAAAACAATGGCTTTCTGCAGATGACAAAAGAAGTGGAAAATTAGCAACATAGTTAATGGATTTACAGATGCAACAATATGACCTGTGGGGGAGTACACAGCCATTTGCCATGAAACCTTTTGATTAACACAACTGTCAATGTCAAGGTTGCTTTTATTGTTCAACAAAAGAAACGTCTAAGATAAGAAGAATTGCCACACAGAAAAGAATCATTTCACAAAAAGTGACATAAAAGTATTTGTAAAATTATTAAACATACAAAATCTACACCGGAAGTATCTGGAATGTTTGATTTTCAAGAGGCACAATGAGCACAAATGCCTTAAGTTACTCTGATCGACTTACAGAAACAACCTATGCAACAAGAGAAAGGGGGACATTGTGAGCAAAATATTCAGTTGGCTTATTCAGTGAAAAAGGGAACCGATATAAATTTGTCTATTTCACCCATCTACTTGTCCCTGCTGGTGGATAATGCGATGGGGATTCTTCTAGATATCCTGCCGTGGAACCACAGCTGAGCTAAGTATGTGGATAACTGCAGAGAGAGAGAGAGAGAGAGAGAGAGGGAGAGAGAGAGAGAGAGAGAGAGAACATTTTAAAAATCTGTTATATTATTCAAACTGGAAAAAAGTTAACAACCAACTACTCTGTTGATCACGTGGTTCTGGTATTTACCTGAGCGTAGTGGACGAGTGGTGTAGTGGACTGTGGGAGCCTAGTATGTTCATTCGTTGACCTCTTCTGAGAGAGATGCCACAGAGACAACACAACAGGGATTATTTACTTGGTATAGTATATGACAGTTAAAAGTGGATATTTCTTTATGTTTCAACACAGCGGTGAGCCACTTTTCTTTCTCAGCAAAGAAATCAGTTAAATGGAGATAGTGCTTGGGAACTAGCAGGTCAGGTGCTGTTTATGTACTGTATATAAATATTTTCTTAAATTTAGAGACCAAAGTTGATCCGTGGTTCATCAACACTTGGTAACCTTCAAAACGACCTGCATACTGCATTAATGATACTGAGTTAAACACTGTGGATGAGTTTAACAAGTGGTCCAAATTCATTGAATAAATCTACCACTTCTTGACATCTGCCCCACAGTCCTAATCATTTATGAATATAGATGTACAACTTTGTCAGATCAAAAGAACTGGTGCAAATCAACACTTACAGAGGGAAATTTGCTCGTATGAATATCTGAGCAAAAGTAAACAGAGCTATCTGTAGAGAATTTTGAAATCTGCCTTGGCATTGCTGACAGAGATAATATGAAAACTGAGTTTGTGTCTCACCCTCCACGTCCCTCCTCCATGGCAGCACCTGAGCCTACAGGGTTGTCAATCACCCTGCCCATCTCCCTGGAGAAATCCATTGCCATGAGTTTCTGATACACTCGCTAGGGAAGATAGAGATACATGATACGTGGGTCACAACATAAGTGCTACAGTAGCATATGCACAAATGTAGACAAAAGAAAAGTAATAAATATGGGGTACAGCCAAAATCTAGAGAATGCCATTTTCCCAAACTAGTTTGTTAGCAGTTTCTTCACAGAGTTAACAGACTTCAAAGAAACAAGTTGTTATGCTTAACAGGGGCTAATTTAAGGTGCTTTAACCGATTTTAGATAAAGCAGGAAACTTGACTACAGGTGCTGAGAAGTGTGGAATTAAGGTTTTTTCTTTGTTGAGGAATCTTGTAATTCTGTACAATACAATCCTGTACTGCAAGAGAAAGAAATATACTAATAAAATGGGACACTGTCTAAATCAATATATGTATTAAATAGTTACATGCTTGCTGGCAGTCTATAAGATAGCCGAATTTTTTTACTCAACTTCCAAACCCAGTTTAGAAAAAAAAAAAAAAAAAATCTTAATTCCTGCCCAGAAACCATGTTCTGTCTCGACCAAAGTTACTGTAGCTGCGCCCATGGTGTATATGCTGTGGTGTGATCTGAGTTTACCTTAAAGATCGGAAGTAGTCATCCAACAGGTCCTGCCTGTTCATCCTCAGCACACAGCATCCTCAACCTCAGCTCTCCTCGACATTTATTGGGTCATGAACAACATTTTTCAGAATCAGAACTGAAACAATAAATAAATACATTACATGGTGCTGTATTTATTTCACCACCTCTTCATTAGCAATTCATCACTGATAGTTTTAACTAATTAATAAGGATAGCCGAAGTAAACACACAAACTGGTCAACACTATTTTAAAAATTGCAGCAAAATCAGCAATAAAACAGAGCTCATACTGTATATTTATCATCATATATTTAGTATAAAATGCATGCTGATGCTCCGTCTGCGGAGACAAGGAGCTGCACAGGATGTCAATCTGCCATCAGTCATAATATCGCATCAGAAATCAGCTTGGTCTCATCTCTTTGATCTGAGACTCACCTTGATACAGAACCTTTAGTCTGTGGGCGCACCATGCTGCTTTTTGCCTGTGATGACAGTGAAGATAAGGTCTTCTAGGTCTGTAACCGAGATGTCTGGGCTCTGGAGACAGAAATAATTATCAAGTCAGAACATCACAGAGAGACACAGTCGAGGTACGCTGAAAGACAGATACGGGAGAAACCACCATCGTATTAACAAGCTGTTTCTTTGAAGGTAATTATAGTTCTACTATGTTATTACTATAAAATTTTACATATGGATATGAATTTTCAATGATAAACAAAGATTGCAATTACAAAAGCAAAAATAATTACATGTTTAAAAAATACAATTAAATATATCAATCACTTGAAGAGGAAAAGATTGCCTTTGCTGTTACCTTTGAGGTTCCTTTTGTAGAACAGTAGAGTCCTGAATACCGAGAACATGTAAACTTTCTTCCACGATTTCCTCTCACCTCCTCTACATAAAGATACCCTGATCTCTGACAGCTACTGTCGCTAGGAAGTTCTTGAAAGAGGGAGACAAAAGACACCTAAGCAGGATCACACAGCATTTTGGATTTGTTCACTCTATAATATTCTCTGTCAAGGACTTCTGCCTCAGGAGGAGGGCAAGGCTGATCACATTCAGCTTCCATGAGCTCTCTGTCACTGGCAATTGCTTTTTGTCAAAAGAACAGAGTGCCATCCTGCTTGCAGTGTAATCTGACAGCTGTGCAATCTGACAGCTGATGATTGAGATGTGGGTGCAGCTTGACTACACACCATGGTAGCCACCACAATAGAGCCAGACATTGTTCTTACTCTGTTGAAAAAATCAGGGTGGAGAGCACTGAAGAGGGCTGACAGGATCCTGAGACTATCATGTGAATATACATAGGCATAAGTATAGACATTATTTATTCATGTTTTGCAGGGCCTGTAATTAACTTAGAGACATGTAAACACAAAAGTCACAAGGCAATGTACTGCTAGAACAAACACAGTACATACACTGAATCAACGTACTGTACATTCCTATTGGGAACTTTAAAGTCTAAATTGTCTTGTGGGCGTCTAGTATCTGAATTTGCGGTTTCTAATTTCCACAAAATATCACACCATGAAGTGGCAGTTGTTATTAGAGCTGAATTGGAATCTGTGGTTTGTGGCTGGAAGGTAACTGCTCCAGAGGACTTCTTCAATATTTAAAGCACATGTTCCCAGTGTTTTGGAACAGCTACAATGGGCGTCATGTATGAGCATTCATTATTTATGGAGCAAGCATATCACACTTAACGCTCATTCAAGTAGCTAGGGCAGTATATACCTTTGCATTGACATATGGTTTTACATGAGGGTGAAGAAAAGCAACACTCTGGTTGAGCCTAGTCATATAAATATCTTTGCCCACAGCACTCTAATTGAGTGCAAGATCTTGTGTTTAGAATAAGTCACTGGGGACTGGCTAACTCTGGCTCCCCCACCTCCATTCATTATTGACTCTATGTGGCATAACGGAGCAAACGCCTATGACTACAGAGGAGTTAAAAGCTTTTGGTGAGTGGTGATTAGCGATGGATTCCATTTGTGGTTCTGGTTCTGACAGCTCCATTACACGAGATACAGGAGAGAGCCAGACTGCATGTAAACCTCTATCCATTAAGACCAAAGCTCTTCAAAGTCCCATGAATCTCTTTGTCTGGTCTCCTCCTGACTTTTTCCTCTTCGTATGTTCTGTAAAATCCCTATATGGCCTGTGAGTGGGGTCTCAGAGTCAGATGAGTGGCATGACACGCAGGTGAATTTGTACTGTAACACACATAGGTAGGTGAAGAAACTGTATGTCTATTTCTGACTGACTAATTCCATCCACCAAGTGTCGGACTCCATGTGCGGTGCCGAGACAGTCATGTCAACAGGATCAACAGTAGTTGACGGCAGGCTCGATCAGACACACCGTTCAAGGGTCAGAGGTGAGGTATGTCTGCTTGACAGGTTGTGCATGTAGCGGGAAGTTGACTCTGAGGTAAAACTAAGCTGTGCATGTCAAGAGAAGAAGAGAGAATGAGAGGTCGGAGAAATGCAGAGTGGCGTGTGTGAGCAATCTGTGTGCGCCTCCGTGTACCTGAAGGAGCTGGAGATGGTGAATCAGATTATTGGTTTCTGGCACCATGCAACCATGTGCCCGGGGAAACGCCTGTGGAGGGAAGAAGGTGGGGGAGAGAGAGAGAGGACGGATGACACAGAGAACATCAGCCACTGTGATCATAATTATAGGGTAGGAATTTGTGATGAAAAGAATCACACGCAAAATCTCATTACTGCAGTCAGCTGTCATAATATTTCACAAGGATACAAACACGGAGAATTTTGACTTTTGTCATGAAACATGCCTATCATTTCATCTCTGAGGCAAACTGTCACAAAATAAATAATATTACACCTGTAAAGTGTTAATCAAAAAACTCTCTTTTCATTTGACTGACTGCTCTAAATCAGAGAGCAAACTATGGTAACAAAGATGCTTTAGTAGTCAAAGTGAGTGCAAATGAGTGCAAAACAAAATCCATGAGGAGCTATTGCCCCAGGTGTGTTTTTTTTTTTTTTTTTGTACAGACTTAAGGCATCACACATCAACAAGAAGACATCAGGAGGACACGTGCATGCTTAAGAAACAGTCTGAGAAAAAGTAATTACCAGCCGGTTTCTGAAGAATTCACATTTGGCATAGTTCTTCCGAAGAGGAATCTACTGGGCTGTTCAGTGGAGGCTCTGGGACCTGAACCACCAGTCATGGTCTTAGACAGCGCCTGAGGTGGGACAGAAGAGAGGAGCGAGAACATGACAGAGGTTATTATATTCATTATTTCAACTGTTTTATAACCATTTTACGACATAATTTCAATTGCCTTTACAATTACGGATCATTTTAATAATGAATTACAAATAAAAGATGCTCATCAAAAGCATGAACAGTAATAGAGACTTGAACAAAGTAGTTCAAGATATATATAAATACATATATATAATATAACAATATTTCTTTAGTGTGTCACATTGCTACCATGGAAATTGTAACGACTTGTGCATCATAATTTGAGGGAGAGATCTTAATCACCATTTCGTACATCAGAAACCTAAAGTTTAGGAAAAAATGAAATGAAACTGAAAGAAAAAGTTCACTCCATTTTAACAAATACTGTAGTGGCTTTAAGCGCTAGTAATTCAGACATGGAACTTTTCTTCGTTAAGTTAATAAATAATTTGGTGGCAATAATGAACTCATCTTAAGAACGTGCGGTTAATGGGGCTACAGTGCCTAAAAATTACCCCAGGTGTCATTTTCTTGATCTGTTCAGGGCCTGACGGGACCTGTAGATTCGGTTTCGCCGGTTTGTGTCATCAAACCAGCTGTGACAGATAATCAGACCGAGGCTTTCTTCAATGCGAATACAAGAGGATATGATTCAGCTAAAAGTGTGTCCTCACAAATGTGGTCATAGTTCACAGTGATTTATATCTCTGACTGAGATGCTAAAACCGACATGACTCAGTCAACTCCAAAAGCCTTACAAATTCTCCTGTAATGTCTTTAATAAAAGACATCCTTTCTTCCCAGTAGATTTAATTAGATTTTGGAACTTATCAAACTTTTGCACAATAGCATGGTCTGATATCTCTCTTTTGATGTGAAAATGAGAACTTCTACACTGGCTGCACAGCCCATTCACATCATTATCTCATTTCATGTAGTCCTGTCATTCTTCCTCTTAATCCTGTCACAACTTTAACACTGTCAATGCACTCTTCTTTTCTTTCCATTTCATCCTGTCGTCTGTCTGATGAGTCACTCATGTTCGTGACAGTGACTCACCCTGGCAACACTACTTCACTGTCCCTGAGCTGTTAACCTTTTCGAGCCGACAAGTAGAGGTCAGTGTCTCTTATCTCAAAGGGCCATTTCATCCTATTCAGTAGCTTACTAAGAGTGGGCAGTGATGTACTGGAATAGGCCTCTCATTCAAACACACTATTGTTCGGGGTCTCTCTGAAACTGCTATTCTTGTCTACCACCCAACCACATGTGCACACATTAAGTGTCACCGCACATACATGTGCAATGCAGACTTGCAGTCTGTGCACGTACGCACTCAAGCAGGAATCTCACAAACTGCCTCATCTCGTACTCAAAAAAAAAAAGCTTCAAATGATTAAATACACTTATAACTAACGTCTATTTTTCCAGTAGGTTATTCAACATATACAGAGGACTATATAAAAGTCACCACTTCATGAAGAAGTAACAATTAACAACAACAATTAATTACTGAAAAGGAACAAGCCACATTTGACTATTATAGGAAAGATCCAGCAATCAGTCACCTAAGAGAGCAGCAAACAAACAAAATCATTGGTTAAATCACCTAAATTACTGTATGAATTATGTCTATACAATGCATATGATACACAGAGGAATAACAAATACCACTATATGGAAATCAACCAAAATATTTCCCTCCTTTGGAAGGTTTTATTTTATCTAGCTACATGTACAGACACAAATTCACATAGGCACACATCTACAAATACACACACATACACACATTGTAGTGGCAAAGCTATACCCTTCAATTTTAACAATCAGCATGCTGCTGCTTCATTACGTCTCATTTACTGAGACTCCTAAACATAAAATACGATAAGTAGTTATTCAAGACCTGAAAAGAATACGGTTGCACTACAGGTGCGCCAGAACAGAAGAAGGGCTATAATAGAATAGGGAGACTGTGAGCCAAAAATGATGTCATTCACAACAAGCCAACCTAACTGTATTTGGCAGCATCGTGTTGGCAGCACTGATGAGAAATGTAATCAGATCATGATGGATGGTGAAATATTAGGTTAGAGCTTTGGGACCTGTACTTTGAATAATGCAATATATTTTCTAAAAGTTTCCTCACGTGGCAGTCTATGTGAGGATGTAACTAGAAATTCCTGGAAAAATAAAAATATATTGACACAAATTATCAGTTGAAACAGCAGAAATTGTGTTTTTTTTTTCTTTTTACATATATTTTTCACGTCTCTCTACGTTTCCATAGCAAGGCACACTGCTTTAAATAAAACTACACCCCCTTCTCTCCCACATCTGTTAAACTGTACAGACATGAGCACAGAGCACAGGCTCAACTTGTCTTCCATAAGTGCTTTATAATCGCCCTCTCCTCAGGGGGAGGTTGGGTTTTCTAACGTTTAGCTGGCCATAGCTTTCCAAACTTACTGTTATGGTGCCAAGTCTTAACACAAAATCACCCTGACAGAAATGCAAAGCTCTCTTTCTTCTTAATGTGGCAACAAGTTAACAAGCGGCATTCTTTGAGCATTGTTTTCTACTTTTTAGATCATTTCTTTGTGTCATTTTAATGCCACATTTAGTGTCCTTATATATAAAAAATGTAAATCTGCAAAAGCAAAATTGCCATGCTCACTGAGCTATACTGCTAAATATACCTTTCCTCAGTCACTGTTTGCTCCTGTATCTATTTGCTGTATAACATGCTATCTCTCTGACTACTACAGACCAGCAAACTAAAGTCTTAAATCTGTTATATCAAACTAAATGCTCTCCTACTATATTACTCTTCGTTTCTGAGAAGGTCCAGACATCATTGTCAAAACCTTTTTACACTACATTAGTCCAGAGGTCCCTGTCTGGTGCAATGAGAGCTTCTATTTTCAGGAGAGTGGTGTCGGTGGTATTACCACTCCTGAACTTAAGAACCTCTAACACGAAAGATATTCTTTTAAACTCTTCATCAGTTATCTCCATCACCTCTCTGCCGTGTCATTTATAGTACTGGATCAATAACATTACAACAACTGAGAAGGGCATGAGTCTGCATAGGTTTTGTTAAAGTGTTCATCAGTTACATAGCTACATCTGCTAATCCATAATTTGCAGTTATCACCTTCTCTTCCTTTATCTTCTCATCTGCTGGCTTCCACTGTGAGCCCTTCATGTAATCCCCCTTAAGTAACAACTGAAAGAAGTATTACATCATATTATAATCATCTGCATAAAAACCTCTCTTCACAGGTAGCTCAGGACTCAGAGTAATCTAGGGTGAACTGTACTGGATCTTTGTCCGTAACCAGGATGATTTTAGACTATGACTTGAATCCAAGCAATCTTGTGACCTTACTTGAGCCTGCCAGAGTTAAAAATATCAGTGACGGCTGTCAAATATATCATACTCTCTGTTGCTTTCACTATCCTCTGTATAAACCATAAACTTTTCTCTAAACCACCAACACTGAATTAAATTACTCTGTAATGCTCAAAAGAGTCTAAAGATGTAGGCTTCAGGCAGTAAAATTTATCAGTTGCTGTGTTTGTTTAATTTATGAGAGGTTCTAGGGTATTGGTTAGCGTTATTATGCCCCCCTGGGAAAGGCTGTCTCCACTTACAGTGAGTCTGCTGTCTACTTGCATGGAATAACTTTAAGAAAGCTTGTGCTCAAACATACATAAACTTTCATTCATTCATGCAACGGACATCAGCTTTCATGATGCATAAAAGGTTAGGGTGCTTCAACTTCAGCTTACTCAAATATTTACAATAGAATACTCTTTATTGTCACTGTTTCAAAACAATGAAATACTATTTAGCAGCTCTAGAATGACAGATACTTCAAAAGAATAAAAACAATTAGATAAAAAATTAAAAATAATGACTATCAAAATATAGATGATATTTACAGTGATATTTTATCTAGCAGCAACTGTTCCATCTCTAATACAACTACTGTACATTTAGGTCATCTTTTATTCAATTCAATTCAGTTTTATTTATATAGCACTGAATCCCAACAGGCTCAAGGCACTTTTCATTTAGAGCAGGTCCAGACTGTACTCTTTATATTATAATATTTACAAAGAAAGACCCAACAATTCCCACCAGTCTTATCTCAACTGTCAACTCTCTCTTCATGACTGAATTAGAAAATCATTGGTCCGTCTGTACTATAGCAACTCTGACCTCATGTGCGATGCATTATTTATTCCCATTACTTTCTCTTCACACACAAACTGATCAATATGTTTAACCTACATATTTTTCAGTGACAAGAGATGGCACTGTGCTGCCTCTTCTGCATAATACTGCACTGCTACAGCAAATTTTCACATAGCCACTGTGTTGTACTTGATTAGATCACTGGACATTATGGCTCTGTTCGTGCATATGCTGTATAGTATGTGCATGCACTCATGCTTGAATACATGCCTGCGTGAGAATATGCGCCCAAACTGTCTGCCCAAGTATGTGGGCATGTATGCATGCATGCATGCATGCATGCATACATGCGAATACACCTGTGTAGTTCAGTGATTGTTATTGCATGTCCCAGCCAACCCAGAAGTCCATGAGTGTGTGTGTGGTGAGAGTGTGCAAACACCTGTTTGTGTGTGTTCATGTGTGTATGTGAACAGTGTTTCAGTTCCTGCAGGGCTCTGCTCCTTACCTAGCCCTAGCAGTGGGTGGTGTTCAACAAGTGCCCAACTGTTGTCATCTACACAATGGCTTTTATAAACCAGGAGCTGGCACAGGTCTCTGGCTGTCATGTCGGCTGGGATCTCCACCACTTTACCCATGCCATCTTCACTGAAGATCTTCACAATCTGTGAGGAGAAGACAGATAAGTGTTCAGTTACAATGAACAGAGACCATGTGAAGGTAGTTTGAAAACGGAGTATTTCAATGAAGGAGACTGAAAAAATGACAAGAGGCATTTTAACATGTACTGTATATGTGTCTTCAACATAAGACAATGAAGAAGAACATAGATAGGACTTTCCAGTTTCAAAATGAGGCAGAGGTTTTGATTATAGATTTTTATGGTAGCCCCACAGGGAATCCTAAGTTGTGATAAAGTCATTTAACACAAACCATTTTTGAAAACTCAGCCTAATAGGTGGGTGAAGCCAGCAATTTTCTTCAAACACTAGAATAGTATTTATCATATAGCGGCCCATACAGTATCACACACACAGGCCTGTAATTATAGCACACAATAGAAAAGAACAGACATTCAAGACTATGTAGCAATTGTGGTGTTAGAAATCACAGGCAAGCATTTCGTAAAGCAACTTGTTGGTGTAATATAGTAGCAAATATACTGTAGTGTATAACAAGCAGCTGCTGTTGTGAACACAAAAAAGGACTGTCTATGCCAAATTGGTACATATTGTAGCTTAAGGGGATGTAAGCAGGGTGTTTCCAATTATAACTTATCATGAAAATGTATGAAAGTATTCAGTGATAAGACATTGCCTCTGAATATGCTTGAAGCTCAACTTCACAAACACAAGTTCTTTTTTTCCATAACTTAATATGTTGAAATTAGGACAGTAATAAGACTATAGGCATATTGAATTTCAGAATGAATACAGTTTTTGTTGAATAATTTGTGATTTTTTTTTTTTTTCCAATTCATGAATAATGTTTAATGTTTTCATTCTGTTTCCATTAATAATACTTACTCCAAGACATACTCCCACACTTTCTGAGGCACTACTTGTGTGTTATGTGTATAGGTAATATACAGTATAGTGTTTATACTGTACTGCAATGATGCATCAGGTGCTGAACAGATGAAACCCCAATCTAAGATCTGTGTAATAGACACATTTACAGCCAGCCATTCTTGTGTATCAGTATACAGTATACATGTATTTATGTAAGGTTTCCTTTAATATAGTCACCCTATAATCCAGGAAATGTAATTGTCATCTCTCTTATGGTAAATAGTCCCAAATTTACTTCCACTCAGTGTCCACACGTTGGCTTTTCACTATGAAACCTTGCAGTCACATTCACAGGATACACAGCTCATGGCCCACAGAGAAAACTAGAGCAGCCTACTTAACCTGCAGTGGAATCCAGCCTTGTTAGCCTACACAGAAATCCAGCCGACTAAGCCTACACATGTAATGTATGCATGCTTCCCACATAATATATCATGACAAGGAAATTCTCTTCTCTTCTCTGAGCAAAGACGCAGCTTACAGCATCACAGTTTGCACAAACCAGGCCTGAGGCGCTCTATCCATCCGAAATGCTCAAGACAAAAAGCAAGGGAACCTCAATCATCCAAAGCTGCTGACGTACTTGACTCTTCTTTTTATTGCTCTGCTCACATCTCGAAAAAGACAAATTGTCTTCAGCCTTTAAGGTATTTACACATTCCATTTCTCGCCACTGGTTAAACATGGCAGTACTTCAAAGGAAAAATGCACTTAAAATGTAAAAAGAAAAGGAGGCAAAGAGAGGCAGAGACACACAAGGAGAGATAGGAGACACAGAAAGAAAGCGGTCTTACCTCTACGGCCCGCAGTAGGCAGCAGTCCGGGGAACACGAAGGCATTTTTGGACTGAGCCTGGCTCCCCACACACTCACACTCACACACACACTCACTCACTCACACACAGTCACTAAGACAGAAAATCTTGCTGTTCTGTCGCCTTGTCTCCTCCAGAAAGAGAGCTAAAAATTTGAAAGCCAACAGTTGATAGCTGCGGTTGTGCTACCTGTCACATAGCCTGGAGTCTAGTCCTCAGTCTATCTAGGCCGCTGGCCCTGTCTACAAAAAAAGAAGAAGAACTGTCTATGTGACCTAAAGCTGGTGTCTGTGCAGCTCACAGGACAGAGACACAGAGACAGTCAGCGATCGGATGGCAGCAGGTACAGTACAGTGCTTCCAGTGCCGGCTGAGTCTGACAACTATCTTTCTCTCTCCCTCCCTCTTTCTCTCTCTCTTTCTCTCCCTCTCTCTCTCTCTCTCTCCCCCTCACAAAGGGTTACAGCCTCAGCCACAGGCTCTGAGGCACACTGAATCAAACCACACGCTCACCAACCAATCATAAGGCTGCAGCAGGCTGATGTAATCATTCCCACACAGACCCAGGAGCGCGCACACACACACACACACTCACCGAGGCACATACACTCCCTGAGAGGCATACACACTCCAGCAGACACACAGACGCACAGTCATGGACAGGCACAGCCAACTTTTTCAGACCTCTTGCAAGCTCTCTGCCTCAGTTTCTTTTCCGTGCTCGAAAACGAGAGGGTTCATTTGAGAAGGGTGTGGGGCAGTGAGGAGGAGGAGGAAGAGGAGCAGGAACAGGAAGAAAAGGGATAAAGGAAGGAGTGAAAAAGTTTGTCACTTTTCTCGCTTCTAAAACGTTAAGAGGGTTTCAAGTGAGGGCTTGTTGGCTTGTACGTTTTTCTCTGCTTCTTTGCCTCTCTTTCCCTCTCCCTCCCGTGCTCCCTCCTTCCCTCCTTTCCTTCCTCCCTGTGGCTTAACTATGAACTCCGCAGTCAGATCTCTCTGCCTCTCACAGCAGTAACAAGACTCATTACAGAGCAAATGAAATGAAACAAACCTGGAGCAGCACTTGAGCACTCCGACCTTCTCCTCCTCCCCTGGTGGCTAGCTTTGTGCCAACATTCTTTCTCCCTTAAGAACAAAAAACCTGGAGACTTTTGCACGTACACACACACACACGCACAACCCCCCACTCCTCCTTTTAACTCTGATATTTAATACGGCATCAGACGGACAAAAGCCTTGACACACCCCGTCTGGGAGAGGTGAGAACAGCTTTATGCTGTCCTTGAAGCAACTTCTTTAAATTTTCTACTTATTTCGGGGAAAGGAGGGTGTGTGCGCATGTGTGTCTGTGCGTTAGTGTGGGTGAAGTGTAATCCAGGAATAAGCACAGTTCCACAGAAGGAAGGAGGAAATAGTGGTAAAAGTTATAGCAGTCAAAGAGATATGACTTAATTTACTGTAGTGGCAAACTTTGGGGAAGGATGAGGGGGCAGGGGGAGTTTGTAGCTGGGGGAGGGGAGAGAGAGAGGAGTGTGTGTATGATTGCACATGCACACAGGCACGTATGTGGGTGTGTGTGGGATAGGGAGAAACAGGAGACAGGCGGATGTGAGAAGTGAAGGGAAAAGGAGTGGGAAGAAGAGGGAAGTGAGAGAGTGGGAGAGAGAGAGAGAGAAAGAGAGAGAGAGAGAGAGACACTGTCTGGTGACACACTGCAGTAGAATGTGTAGTATGAATGCTTTCTACTGTTAACTACATATCTAGCCTGCACAGCTGTCTCTCTCACCCACCCCCTCCTTGCCAATGCACTCACACGCTCACACAGACCAAGACACACACCCTTGTCTACGTCACAGTTAGTCAGCCAGGGGGGAATGCCCCAAGAAGGCTGCAGAGACATGCTGCAATACAGGTTTCTACATAGAGTGTTGAAATGATCAGAGAGATCAGCTAATGTCAAACCTTTTTGGACATACAATTTGCTGAATTTATTAAAAAGTTTAGAAGATATGATCTTTTTTTTGTTTGGATGTTTAGAAGGAAGGAATGATAATTTATTAACACCAGAACAAGCACCCGGGAAAACCTCATGTTTGCCAATGGTGCAACTAAGTCAACATAGCTTGTGTGACCTGGCCTGGGTTTAATGTGACAGGTTCAACATGGGTTTCTATTCAATATAGTAACTAGAGGATTACCATAATCCAGAGGTGGGGTCATGTAGTTGTTTTGCCGTAACTAAGAATCAGGTCTTGTCAGTCAAGTCCAGATAGCTCCAAGCTCCAGGCTTGTTCAACTCGTTATTCACCAAGTTCAATGCCATTTTATGAAGTAGATAACAATCAGAGTCATGGTATTATATAAGAATGATTAAGAACAATTTTTACCATTACAAATGCTAAGTTGGAGTTAGAGTTTTCAACCTGGTCTTTTTCTAGACAGAGCTGAATGCAGGTTGATCAAATGTTCATTATCCCATTTATGTACAAAAGGAGCAATAATAAATCATTTAGGATAATTTATAGCAAAAAGAATCATGGGTGACAAATCGATGACAAAGGTTCACAGGAAGTATATGCGTTTCTGTGGGGAGCCATGCAACTCCATCAAAGCTGTGCTCAAAATCTAATACCAGTGCAAAACTTAATATGCACATAATGCACAAGGTAACAGATGCCATTACAAGTATGGTGATAAGGAACTAACACCAGGAGGCTTGGGGGGCAGAGGAATTATCAGGACAAACAGTGGGTAGCTGGTAGGAATAAGCAGTAAAAATAATAACCAGCATCTGCAGAAGCTGCATGAATCATGAGAAAAGTATCTCCTTATCTCATCATAAAGAACATCTCATCGATGTCTTTGACTTATGATTGAACAGATGACACAGATCAGCTGAGAGTGTGCATAACTTCAAAGCTTGACCTGAGCTAACGCAGTCCTCCAAATGATCAAATGTAGAGTCATTTGGATGGGAGCTGATCCTTCATAAGCTGTGGAAATCTTATCTTTAAGTGTTACAATACCATTAGACTGCCTCGCGAATGGAAGGAATGAGAAAGCAGACCAACGGAGATGACAGCAGAGTGACAACTGACCTACTCTACTTCTAGCTCTTCTTCTTAAAGGCAAAGAATAGACACATGGGTAAAAAAAAAAAAAAAGGAGGTGTGCATCGGTGAGAAAGACAAAGAATGAAAGACCCTCTTTTTATCTTCTAATGCTTTTAACTGTGCCCCTCATTTAAATGGAGGAGTAGAACAGAGCAGGGCCTCTCAACCTCTCTGATGACTCAGGTCTGATAACTGCCCTGTGATGTAATCCCTCAGGGAGAGAATGAGAGCTTCAGGCAACACACACACACACACACTTCATCAGACACACAGGCACCCAGATGTGCTCAGTCACGCATACATATCCTGAGATACACATACACAGACATGTTTTGCTAAGCACATACATTATTTTACAGTTTCTGCATGTAGAAGAACACACACACGCACAAACAATCCTCCCACAGACTCACACAAAGACACAGCTAGACAGAAACTAGAGAGGCACAAACAGACAAAGAGAAAGTAAACTGCACTGTGTGAGGACGTGCTTTGTACAAACTGAAGTATGTACACAAGCATGTGTGTGCACGCCCAGCACCTCACACGCATCCACACATCCATCTTGCAGAGAATTGGCTGCTGGTCTATAAATAGTTCCACTGGTATTACGTACAAATTACAAGCCATTACATCAGATAGGAGTTACTGTGGCAGATTACAATTCTGAAAGGCCATTAGTCATTAGGCATACAAGCCTGCACACACATTGGGATCCCTTACATGTGGGCGATGTTGTGAAGCACTTGAAAAAGGGCATGCAACCTGGATAACAGCTGCACCAGTCAGTGCTGGTAAAACAGCAAAGGCAAAGCATGATGAAAAAAAAAAAAATGCAAACCACAGTTATTGCCATAAATCCTTTTTTTTAGACAGTGTCTCCAATGTCTCATATGTAAATTCAGCCTTGATGCCAGCTCTCATGTCAACTCTTCCTGGAATACTGAAGCAACAGGGGAATTCTTTCCGATTAACACGCACAGGGACTTTCTTGCCCTGAGTTCAGTCTTCAGGCTGTGTACAATTATGGCCTACCCTAACCTTAACCACGTCCCTAAAACGAACCTTAACTGTCTATATCCTCAACATGCGATTGGCTGAGCTTGTTGGTAACAGTATGCACAATATTAGGAGCTGAAAACATTCACTTACTAAATTAGATTTAACTTTAACAAATGAAACAAATAATATCTGTGGGGAGGAACAGATCAAACCCATTTACCTTTATCAATTTCTTCTCTGTCCTACAAAACAGCTACAAAGAACTGTAGACATTTATAAGCTGATTTGGCTCACACACCCCACCCCAGCTCCATATTCCCATTAACAAGTGCCCTCTATAAAGCCCCTCTGACTATAATGTGGCACTGTGTGTGGCCTGGGCCCCCCCTGGAAATTGATGGCCGGATGATGAGATGGAGACACAAAAACCTGAATGAGCCTCAAACAATTGGCCGTCCCTGCTCAGCGCCTGTAGGCAGCAGGAGTAGGTGGCGATAGCCAAGAAAACTCTGCTGACTCATGAGGAAGAGATGGTGAACTGTCCCTTGTCATCCAATTAAAGCGTCAAATTAAGACCCAAGACACAGAGGCCTATCTGGGCTCAGCGAAGCAAAAGAAGGCAGAGCAGGGTTTTAGTGGGAATAGTGAGAGAGGGAAAAGGGAGGAAGGAAGGGAGGGCGAAGGAGAGAGGGAGGGATGATCTATAAGGAGAGATGTATAGAGAGAAACATAGGAGGAGAAGATTCCCAGTGCACACTGACAATACAAAGTCATACACAGTGGCAGGCTGCCATCTTTGCCACTGTGCAGCCATGCATCAGACCATACACTGTATATTTGGTAGTTAGTTAGCCCACAGAGCCTGCTCTGTCTGTAAACAATGGTGTTTTAATACCCGCTCAGGCTCAGAAAGTTGAAGGTTGGAAGACTTTGTGGCTGTGCCGGGTCAAATTTAATTAGCAATGAAGGTCAGGTAGCAAAAATTTAGGTCAGACATTTGGACAAGCCATAAATAATATTAACTCCATGCATCTATCACAACAGGAAAATATTAGGAATGAGAAGGCAGAGGCAAGGTCAGTTTATGGACCATTCTGCTAGATTTGGGTGTCCAGGCTCCCTCTGCACATACTAAGAGATTAAAGCCACAAAATTAAAATGTGTTGTCCAAGTTAAAATAGTCCTCAACTTCTCAACTTGGATGACACATTTTTATTTTTATTTTTTGCTTGTACAGCCTTTGGCCTTCCTGGTGGCCAGAATTTCCTGATCACATCCATTCTGTAGTTTGTTCAAAACAAACTTTTCAGACAGTTTCAAACAAAATATCCCTTTAGTGTGGAAAGCTGTCCTGTCCCCCTACAAATTTATTCTTGTTTTATTTGAATTCCATAACAAAGTATTACTACTTGGTTGAAAGATAAAACATATCTTTGTTTACTTAAACCAGATTTGTACATGCACAGTGTATGGCAACACACTTCTTAAAGGCCATTTAGACCGCGTTATGATGATGCAAGGACCATCTCTATTTATTGTGGCTACCTGCTGAGAAACACCCTGCATGGAGCCAAATACTGTACCAAAAGGAGTAAAGTGGGAGCGGATGCTTAATTGTGCCCCAGGGCTGATTGCCAGAAAACCACGGGCAGCAAATGTCCTTTCAGACCACTGCTGATCTGGAGCCATTGTCCAATTACAGCAGGAGGGCAGAGGGAGGGGGCAGGGAAATTGTGATTGTGCAAACAAAGGATGACATCACTGGCATGATTATGGCAATACACTGGAAATGGTCCACTGGTTGTACGAGACACTGGCGGTGTTGGTCTCATATGTAAGGCAAAGTTTAGACAACTGATCTACATGCGAGACCGGATTCCTCATATTTACATTTTATACATTTGGTAAAACCTACAGTTACAAACAGCACAAAACCACTATTCCCACAAGTAACCACTTGTTATTATTTTGTAATAATGATCATAAAACTACTGTATAACCAAGCTATTGGATAATACTGATAATAAAAAAAACTCAACAGTTCAACAGTATTATGGGAAAATATCTACAGGTCCTTGTGTCCAGTGAGCAGGAAAAGGGGACTCCTAGCATCACTGGCAACTACAAAGAATCATTTCCCATTCAGAGGAATCACAGTATGTGCTACAGTTCTGTACAAACTGTCCTCAGTAATGGAGGTTTTCTCTGGAGATGCCAAGATCACAGTGTCTCTCTCCCTCTCTCTCTCTACTGACACAAATCCCTACTTTAAATAAATGTATTCTATTCATTTTTGTGACAATCAAGTGAGAAGAAAGTAAGCACACAGACATTAGGAAGTGCAACGACACGAACATGATAGAAGTTAGAAGATTCCTTTCCTTCTCCGTCTAGCCTTCTGACTCAGCTTTTAACCTTGAGCTGTTTCTTCATGTGATTTGACAACCAGTTTTAGTTGCACCTTGTCTGTGATGCATTAATTTGCTGGCTTTCAAAAACTTTCAAAAATAATTTACATATTAATAGTCGAGCTGATCATTTCCCATGGAACATGCCAGATGAGCAGTGCAGCAATCTAATAAAATGGCACCCTGTGATAAATTACCATTTAAAAACTTTCATAACACTAATGAATTAGATAATCACTGCTCTTAGCAGCTTTTTATTTTCTATTCTCTTCTGTTTTCCTTCTTTTTCTGCCTTTTCACAGCAGCAGCTTCAGAAATCTGAGCTGTCCTACTTTCCCTGAGAGAGAGAGACGGAGAGAGGGAGAGAGAGAGAGAGAGGGAGGATAGAAAGAGACAGAGGACAGAGGGAAGGCAGAGAGAGAGGGAGATGCAGTCTCCATGACCTACATGGGTCCAACAGCTCTGTTCAGCTTTGGGCAGATGAAATGTCTACAGGCAGCAACACATTGCTCTCTTTGTGAAAACACATGGATATACACACACACATAGACACATGCAACTACACCTGTATTCACACACTTAAGTTGTGTTGTACCTCAGAGCACAGTTTGTTATAAACTAAACCTGAATTGTATCATCTACACTAATGACTAAAAGAGTTTTTATATCAATATTGTTTTGCATAATTAGTAGACTGCCACTAGGCAGACAGACACACAGGCACACACATTTGATACTCTGACAATCTCAAATATAGAGAGAGGGATGGAGCAGAGAGTGAACACTATCAGGGATTCCCATTAGCTGCAGGAGTAATGGGATCTTGCCCTATTAGCTGGGTGAAAGTTGTGGCTTCTAATCTTACACTGTCTGCCCTCTGGGACAAGAAGTGAAGGATGGACCATTAAAGGTGCATCATCCCCCAGTGCCTGGGTGGTCCAGTCACATTCCCATGGAGAGACATTTATTTAGTCAAATTTAATACAGAAATGGACTAGGTACAGGATGAATTATTAACTATTTTGTAATATTTAAAGCTTGTGGTCTCCTACCATTACCCCAATGAACAATTTAAAATGCTCCGAATGGAATCTCCTCATAAATCTAAAATATTAACTGTGATGACATAATTTAATGTTGGGGTAAAAGGGGCCTACATTTATATCTACCGTATGTATTTGACAGGCTGCCCTTATTGCTTTATTGATTGTGGCAGTATTCACGCAACTCTGGGAGTTTACCTGCTCTTTTTTGGTATCCTGGTGTCCACAGTTTCAGATCAGAATTTTTATATTTACTTCAGTCACAACGTGCCCTGTGCACAAACTCAGTGGCTAACCTGGTCAAAGTTTCTGCACAGCTTAGTTGATTACACTCAAATACTCTGCTGCCATTGTAGTTTCAAGAGACTTTTACACTGTTTCTTTTTGCACCAGGTTTGACAGCAGATTGTAAAACTGTTGTTTTTTTTCTAGTATATTTCTGTATTAGCAGTCTATTCATAAAGTCGCTTTTTGCTGCCTGTAATCTGTAAATCAGTTTTTAATGCATAATCACTGCAGCTGTGTGTACACACTGCTGATTTTTCATCAGCTTGGGGCTATCATGCGGTGTACATCACATGCAGTTTTCTGCTACACTGTAGGCAGTGGATGTTAGCTGCAGATGGCTTAGTAGTAGCTGTGACACTGACCTATTTTTTACTGGAAGCATGTAGTTTAATTTAGCATGGATACAGGATAATTTTAATACTAGTATTTTTATTTAATTTGAATGAGTGGGATACTTCTCTAAGAGTTCGCTACAAAATAAGTTCTCCTGCGATCATCTTGACTTGGTGCGACTTCAGCATTTGATAGTGTCCAGCTTATGATGCATTTTCTCAGCAACGCTACTGGTGTTATTCTATTTCACAATTATGTGTATGTATGAGCTATGGGATGTTGATCTGTTTCCAAGTGGCTTTGTCCAGTGCCACTTTAAAGTTATTTATTTAAACTGAGCCATTACTCAAACTAATCTTCCTTGCCTACCTTATTATTCAGCAACAGGCCATGTGTATTTGTGTGCCTGTTTGTGCGTGTGCGTCTCTGTGGCAGTAGCAGGTCGAGGCATGTTTCCATTTAGTGGCGAGGGATAAATATGGCCCTGACACACGAGATGTTCCAGACTCAACCACAACCTGCCTGGCTCTCCTCCAGGTAGCATTTGTTCAACAGCAGCCAAACAATTTGTATTTTGCAGCACTGAATGCTGCAAATCCAA
>BRZM01000871.1:0-19192 GCA_033238685.1 Lates japonicus
TGTATCAGAGATTAGGCTAAATTTGTTTTCTCTCATTTGAACCTGGGGGGGGATAGTCCCTGGGCCTGCCCCCCCCCCCCCCCCCAGACCTGGGCATAATGCCATTAGTGGTGTTTTGTTGACAGCAGGCAACGGTAAATGAGGCCCCGCTTTAATCAGCGGCATGCCGGGCTGGTGTCAGAGTTCCCCCATGTCTCCCAGGTGAAAGATGAGCAGGGAGAGAGGTGTTGTCTCCACGTTAATTAAAACTGCTCCCCTCACGTGAGGACTCAGCGCTGCTACCGCCAACCCGCCCCCTGAAACCACGGCTGTACTCTCAGCATAAACACTAGCCATTAGCCAGGAAAGCAGAGAGAGGGGGTAAGCAGCAAGGGGTGTAATTAATCAGACTAAGATCATGTTCTAACCACTTAAAAGCAAGAGGGGGGCATTTATCTGCAGGGAAAACAGGTCTGTTTTGGTTTACATGGTAACTGAAATGTATAGAGAGTAGTTATTTCAGAAGTCCTTCACATCAGTAACAGCAGAGTGAATTTTTTTTCAACAATGAACTTTTTTTGTTGTACTGCCTTGTTTTTACTTCAAAGAGTCTGGCCTAATACTGCCGGTGTAAGCTACCATCTCCACTTTCAGTCAACTCAGTTTAGTCAATCAGTCAGCACAATGTTGGGTTGAATATCATCCTCTTCTTTCTCTTTCTCATAACAGTACAGTTCAGTCCATGTCAGAGGGACAGGAGACACTGTCCCAGCAGCCTTGCTATTTACCCAGAAATCCCATCCTCCACAGCGGCTTCCTGTTCCCTTGAAGTGAGACATCCTTTCCTGGGGGATCAACTGGATGAACCAGACACAGAGATGCAGATGCTGCTTTAGCCTGGCCATGCCTAGTTACAATAACACCTTCATGCTGTTCGTCCCAGCAGCCCGTCCTGAAACACCAGCTCCATCCCAGCCAGGAGCACCAGGCAGGAGGCCTGCTGCACCCCCGATCTGGCCTGGGTGAACGAGACAAAGAGTGCTCGGTGGAGGGTGGGTATTTGGGATGGAGGGGGTTAGTCAGGGAGTTCCCCTGCTTCCCTCCCATACACTATGAAACCTCCCGGCCTCTGATGCAAATGAGATGGTGGGGGCAAAGAGAGAAAAACAACATGAAGGGAAAATGGACACAAAGAAAGGATGGGAGGGGAGAAGGCCTCCTAAAGCACCACAGCACTGAGAGCCCTTTCAAATCATGGCAGCAGTGAGTGTCAATCAAGCGGTCAGCGTTAACAATGTTAGGCCAGAGCAAGAAGGGCTAATGTCCTCTTTGCTTTGCCCAACCCCCACCACCAGCACCTCCCCAACTCCCCACCTTCCACAAGCCCCTTGTGACCACATGAATCTGACTAGTGACAGCTCGCCATCCTGTAATTTGCCAATTTGCACGCATGTCAAAAAAGCCAGACCATAGTGAATTATGGCCACAAAGTGGAGATTGGGCGAAAGAAGTGCAAGAGATCTGCAACACAGGGGAGGATAATGGAGATGACGGGGAAACAGCAGGATGAAATAGATTTGAGTGAAGGCTGCTTTCACAGTGTGTGTGCCTCATTCATTGTGAACATTTGACTCTCATGATTTCTACATAACACAGCCTGGTGAGCCTCGTTCGTTTGAGTGTGTGTGAGATTGCGTGTGGATGATTGTGATGTGCTGTGTGCATTTGTTTATGAGTGTGTACGAGTGAACAAGAATGTGTCTTCTCTGACAAGACCATGTGTGCCATTCGTCTTACGAGCACTGGTGTGAGAAGCTGAACGAGTCTATCTGCGACTGCTGCGCAGAAAAGTGGGGGATGAGGGTGATTATCCACGGCTGAACCATTAATCTTGAGCATTATCAGCACCTTGCTGGTGCAATCTGTGTTTCAATCCAACAGTCCATGAATACTTCTCAATCAGTGTTTAGCTGTACGTTATAGTGAAGACTACACAAGAGCTATAACAACTAAAAAAACTAATCAAATAAAAAGTATGATTTGCCCACAGTCTACTGCTTACACATCACCAAGACATATAAGGGAATAGAGCTAAAGAAACTTGACCTCATATTTTTTCCCAGTGGAAAAGGAAATATACCTTTAATGTTCATATGTGCATGTCCAAATACACCTCCCACACACATACACACACTCTAACACAAGAAACAACCATGAAGCCTATATAAATCTCTATCAGGAAACCAGCCAACCTCTGTGCCCCTTGCTGGTGAAAACCATATAATAGTCTAAGGAACCAGAAACACATTTTCTGGATAGTTGGCAGCAAATGTCCCATACTGGTCTGAGCTGGGTAACTTTCTAAATGTTATTTTTATTGTTGGGTCTAAAAGGTAGGGAAAAAAAGGAACGGCTGACAAATGTGTATACACCCTGAGAAGCCTACAATTGTGCTCTACATCATGTATGTAAAAAAGAACAGAGCGAGCAGATGTGGAGCCATGAAACCCCAGTCCACACAAACATATGCTGACAACCAAAATAAACACTGCAAAACTGTTTTGTACTTGTACACAAAAATAACAGCTAGTCAGCACTTGTAAACTCTTGGTGTTGTCACATTCACATGACGTCACGTCTTGCGAAGTCCCAAAAATCACCAGCTATCTTCGCTAACATGTCATTTGGCAATGCAGCGGCAGAGTCTGCCCTTTACACTTGTTTAACAATGTTGTACGTCTCCAAAACAATCCTGAGCACTGATTAACATCTGACAAAGGGGCACTCACTACTGCAGGAGATCCTCAAACCATCCGTGAAAGTGAAAATGAGAAGCAATTCTGTTAAACACTCCACATTATGATGGCTATTTACCACACCATTGTAACTCTAAAGGGTGGACCTTTAAATGTCTCACAAAGTAATCTCGCCTTTGGTACAGTTCACTGAATCCTTTACCACCGGCCCAACAATCTGTCTTGCATTACTTGCCTTCCCGAGTGTGAGATGTTAGAAAGCTGAAGGGAGGACAAAGCTGACATTGCTTCTGGCTTTTCAAAGTTGTGTCATTTACTCAGGGGTAAGGACATCACGTGGCCAGGTGTTCAGAGAGGAAAAGTGAAAAGGAAAGTGTTTGTGCTGAGTATAGTTAAGTGGTCTGGTGTCTTTGGGGGCTTGGGCCCAGAATGTGTTGTGCAGAGCCCTTAATATTTTAACAGTGTACTGTATGTGCAGGCCAGAGTTGTGTTCCGGCTTAAGAAGACAGAAGGTAGACGATGACTGTAAAGTTATCAGCTGGTGTCACAGGTAGCAGTGAGCAAGGTTTTGAGTGGTCAGCACCAGGTCAGCATGAAGTCACTCAAGTGTTGCAGCAGGATCTTAACAGAGGCACAGTAACACTACGGACATTTTCCACTTGAGAAAGTTTCTTCTTTTTTTCCCCTTTTCAAACGCAGAGAATTGATAAGAAAATGACCCGTGGAACATTCACTGGTGGCTACAGCTACGTCTACATCAATACGTTTTAAAATGAAAATGTTCTCAGTCCAGACAACCACTTTAGCTGCATATTAGAAATAATCTTAGTTCATACTAACACGTCTGGAAGCATATCATGACTATACACATAAGCTGAACATGCTGGTGTAAACAGAAAGCAGATTGTCCACTCAGCCGTTGGTTGTTTAGTTGCAGAAAATATTGCGAACTAAAGGGTGATCAGGGAAGGACACTTTATGTGTATTTGTGTAAGACACAATTTTCAAGAACTTTTGGATAGCACTGTGCAGTCTAATAGATGAGGTTAACTGATAACTGATTAACTGATGAAACTCAATAACTGATTGGTTATCCAGAATTTGCTGCTTACATGAAGTGTAAAAAAACGACAATAGTTTAAATCGATTTGCATCTAACAGCATAACAAGCATTACTGATCCAAAGTCTCCAACATTCTTTTTGTTGTTTTGACTTTAAAAACAAAAGTGTAGTAAAGGTAATGTAGTAGGATAATAATGAGCTACTGTGACAGGGTGAGAAAAGAAATGTGAAAAGAAACAACCTGCACAAACATAGTTATGGGAAAGTTTTATGTCACAGTGCTTAACTGTTGACATTAAAAAAAAAACACAAACAGGGAGCTAGTTATCCTCATCTCACACATACTTTGACACACATAACACAGCATTACTAACCATAGCTCTGCACCTCATATATATTTTTTGCTCTTACTGCATGTTCTAACAATAAATATCTCCCTTCACCCACATCAAGCTGCAGGTTGGTTTCCTTCAGGGTAATTGATGTGAAGGTTCTGCTGAAACCAACCCTGCACGCATTTCGAAGAGGTGAGCAGGAAATCGGCCCATCAGAGGCGGAACGCCGCATTCCTATCACGCAGCTCGGGTCAGAACCTCGGGTAGAGTCAGGATTTGTAGCTTAAAGGCTGTCAGAAACGATCACTTTGCTCTGCGACGGCACCCCCACCCTGACACAGCCCCTCCTTTTGTTAAGATAAAGGATGTACCCCAACAGATTTGGTGACCTGCTCTCTCTCCTTCGCTTGGCCTGTTCTGATCTGGCCTACACACAGTTCAGGTTGTGGTGGTAGTGCAACGCTGTCGTACAGAGGGGAAAAGAAAGGCAGAGTTACTGGATATTACCCAGGGAGCCAGGGTGGAGAATCAGTTTCCATTTCACCATGACCTTTCTCCGGTCCCAACGGTGGTCAGCTCCACCACTACCTCCTTCCTCCCACATCCCCACTGAGCAGCCTCCGCTCCACTGCTGTCTCTCTTTTTTTTTCATTTGTCAGCCTATCCATCTCACACTTTTACTCAGATAGGACAGAACCCCCCCCCCCCCCCCCAAAGGGATCAAATTCCCATAGCTCATCTATCTTCTCATCAGCTGTTTACACCAATTTAAATGTTAGCATTGCACACAGTGCAAATGCGTAAGTAATATCCAACTGATGAATACTAAGAAAATTACATCTAAACAACTCCATATCAAATTAAGGACCACCAACTACTTCTAAATAAAGATGTAATTGCAGTGAAATTTTCCCCTCAGGATGGGAGTCATCCATTTCCAACACCCAAGCTATTCTTAGTGTCTGTTAGTATTGTTTTCAGTCACCAAATGTTACTTTCATATTAAAACCTGTGTGATGACTTTGTCGTACGCCAACAATGCCGGGAAGCTGTTTGTCACCCGACTTACTGCACAGACTCTGACACACTCTGCACACACCCTTTACTCTAACTGTAACCATTTATATTTACCTTTCTACATTTACTTTTCAGATACTTTGTGGCCATATCCAGTGAGAGACAGATATGGAGAAATAATGAGGGCATGCGAGGATCAGAATGTCATCATCCAGGTATACTATAATCACAACCATAATCCATACACGAGCACTTTTCTTGTCAAAACACTGTCACTTTCTTGTGTGACAAAATTTGACCAGGCTGAAAGAATAGCAAAGTTGAAACAAAGAATAACATCAACTTTTAAGTCAACGTGGGACGAAGTCCTAAAGCTCAGAATCATGGAAAGTTTGAACATCTGCAGCTACATGAGAGCTGACTTATTGCCTCAGTCTGATGTAGAGGACTGTGATGGAACTGATTTACCAAAAGACATGCTGTTTGTGTGTCATCAGAGGCTCATTCTGCATGTTTTCAGTGAGATGTGCCTGCATACGAATGTAAAGGAAGATCACATAAATAGGGGGGTGGGTGGGGGTGGTGGCGTAACAAGTGTGGTTAATTGAAAATTCCACTGGATTTACCAAGGTTCACTCAATTTGCAAGGGTCACTTTTGTGTGAAGCAGGTGCAAATTTACACAGCTTTATTAAAGTAATGTGGTAGTGGTATAAAGAAAATTCATCTGGCCTGTCCCGAAATCTCAATGACAGCAGACAAAGAGTTGCCGTCATGAAATGTGTGTAAGAAATACACACTGAATCACAAAGGACAGAGCAGAAGCCATTTATATAAATATAATTTTAACATCAAACAAAGATGAAGAGTTGTGACTGCATATGTGGTCATTAACCTTCATCTTGAATTCATGTCCACAGACTTGCTATAGTAATTAGACTCTTTACAATGTAAATTAGACATTTACATTGCAATCACTTGTATTATTTTATAAGCATTCTTTTCCATTGTGCGTGTTTTTTTTTTAGAGGATTAACAGCTCCCACTGTACTAGTTTTACAAATTTTCCTATGAATTAATTTTCAACAATCAAATAATTCTCTTAGTTAATGTTTTTGTGAGGCTTTTGTTAACCTTTATATTTTGATTTCATTTCCAAAGTTGCTGATCTTAAGACATATTAAAGGAACAGGAAAAGTGTGTGATATTGTTGAAGCTTCTCACTTTTGTCTTGGGGAATAATACACGGCAGTTTCCATTTAAATAACTAGCAGGGCAGTCTCCCTAGGTTTACTCTTCTAACACATTGCCACTGGTATTGTGGTAATCATTGTCACTCCCAGTCAAATTCATGTGCATGTTCACAAGGACTTGTCCTGCTCTTCATGTGTGAGAGATGATGCCAAAAAGTGGAGGTCACATGTAGACAGACAGCTGAAGAGTCACCTGTGCATCATTCTGCTGACACGCCTGTCCAACAATCTACCAAAAACAAACCTTCACTACAGAAGAAAGGCAGCCTAATCGCCCCAACGTTTGCAGTCCTCATACATTGATAAATGAAGCCATTGTGCAGTGATTATCACAGTTATTCATAGCCTCTTTGCTATGGGGATGGTACATTTGTTGCATTACATAGGAGCAGACACTGCTGGGCATAGCGCATGTTTCCCTGTCAGTGTGTATTACAGGCTGGCCAGTGACATTTATAAATACTTGGTAATCTACCCTGCTATATGCGTCGCGTTATTAAATTGCCATTATTTTGGCGGCAACTGAGCCCAGCCTGTGATTAATTGAATACGATTAAGTTGAGGTGGATCATGCCTGTTTATAAATGCTGCTTTTACATTACAAATTAATCACAGACAAAGTACGATAAATTACTTTTTGGTGGCGTTAAGCTTTTGCAACAGTTGGCTTCCCTATGATAGAAACACAAGAAATATGGAAACATATTATTTTTTCATTACTTCTTGTGACATTGTAATAAAGAATGATTTAGAGAGTTGGCCAATGTCAGATTGGACGTGTAAGCATTATGCAGTGTCTGTCTGTCTCTCTCTCTCTCTCTCTCTCTCTCTCTCTCTCTGTGTGTGTGTGTGTGTGTGTAGGCTTCAGACATGGGAGAAACAACAGACCACGCTCTGGTAAGCATCAGGCCGAGGCATTTGGCTTTTTCTTAGTCTTGGAGCTCTGAGTTGTGTTTCTACTCTACCACGTAACCTCAAACACAAACCCCAGCCATCAGACAGCCGTGTTAGCTGCAGGATCTGAAGTACGCATTTGCTTTTATCTACACAGATCACTAGATTAATACGTTTTAATGAATCAAAACAATTAAGACAATCATAAGTGCATTATGTTAAAATTGTCTTTATTTTCTGGCTTTGCTTGTACGGCCTATGTTTCAAACCCTGAACATCTAAGACTCCCAGGAGGTTAAAACTACTGCACTGACTGATCTCTAAATATTACAGTATTACAGTAAGGATGGTTTGGTGGATGGAACAGTGGATTTAACAGTTTTGGATGTGGGCAGTGATATTCCAGGGTCAGAGCACCAAGTCATAGGCAGGATACAGATAAGTAGCGATTAGATTTTACTTTTCACATACAAAACAGGACTTAATGCACAGTGTCAGCTGGGTATTCAGGAGCAGTACAGGCGAGTCTTAAGGGCACAGAGAAAGGATACACCGTGACACCAGATCTAGTGGAGATGATGATATTAATACATGAGG
The DNA here is from genome assembly GCA_033238685.1 of Lates japonicus. Taxonomy (NCBI): domain Eukaryota; kingdom Metazoa; phylum Chordata; class Actinopteri; family Centropomidae; genus Lates; species Lates japonicus. The sequence goes on from BRZM01000871.1 coordinate 7,894, forward strand.
GTATTACTGTAACTGGGCCAAGTGCTGTCATCTGTCTTATTACCCCTTAGTATGGCTTAGTGATGACTGCACAGTGTCTGTAGAGTCCTGTTCACTGGCCAGAATGGCATCTCCACTGGTACAGCCCATGGCGCGTACTGAGCTCAAGGCCTTTTCACAACTTCTTTACAATGAGAGTACACACTTGATTTAGTGCTATACATTCTTTCTCACCCTCGCCACCTCCTGTATCCACTCCCAACCTGGCACCTGGCACCTCATTCCACCATCAGCGAAGGCTGCCTGTCTTTGGTGGTTTGTAACAGAATCCTTTCATGATGTTCTACTTAGTTTTGGCAGAGCTAAAATCGAGAGCGCAAGCTACGCCATGTCACTGTTAGTCATGAAGGGTGGCGAGGAGAGTTTCACTGGGCTTTACTGTGTCGGTTCACAGGCAGTGGCCTCCGGGCCCCTCTCCTCTTCTGTACATTCAAACATACTGTTGAGCCTACGCCTTCCCAGTGAAGGCTGACTTGACACCATGGAGGAGAAAGCCTGTCGCCACTGAACCCAGAATGGGCGACGTAGCCTTAAACACTTTTCCTCAATTTCTTCCCCTCCTTCCTGCCATTGCTCCATTCCATTCACTCCGGCATATCCCCGAGCTGAGAGAAGGTATGTATTTTAGGAGAGACCTCAGATGTGGATGGATATGAGAGCCTGGTTTGAAATGAAACCCACATTCTGCCCAAAGGCTGAGCACCAGGAATATCCCAACAGAGATGCATATGTAGCGAAATGAACAAGTGAAAAATAGCCATCTTTATTGAGGTTTTCCTTTCAAAACACAAGTAAATATAGGAACAACACTTCCTATTCAGGATATGACGCCTTATATAACCTCAGTAGAGATTCACTGACCACCATAGATGTAGATCATTTCTTTTTCATATCAATTCTCACCTTGCATACACTGGACAACACATGTTGGCTCAGATACCAAGAAAACATGATAACAGAAAATAGTAATTCATGAATAGAGATAAACTGGGCCACAAGGTTGCCTCGTGTGTGTGTGCAGCACCTCATGTATTCACCATCTATCGTCTCCTTTTCCTTCAACTCCCACGGCTTCACACTGAGAACAGTGGCGTGCTTATAAAGGCGTGTGTGTGTGTGTGTGTGTGTATGCTAGTACATGTGTTTCTGTATGTCGTCTGCTATGTGTGTCTGTGCTCAAAGAAAATGGGGTGGCACACCCGCCTCCCTAGTATGACTCAATGGACTGATAAAGAGAGCAAAGGAATTGTTTCAGTGCCTGCTACTCATCTACAAATGGGCTGGCGTCTGTAAACAAGAGTTGCAGTTATCCGTAGTGGCTGATAAGAGGGAAGGACCTGAGTGATGGGATCACGAAGGCTCCTGGTCCCTTCTCTCTCCTGCACCGCCTTGCCACCTTAGGATAATAAACAGCCACAGAGCAGGGGCCAGATAAGAGCCATCACCACATTGGCCAGGCTGATAAGACACAGACGCTCTCTGTCACCCCTCCATGACATTTGTTTTCATTCCATCAGACCGAGGGAGAAGTCAACCTACTTCATCTTAATAATAATAACACACGTTAACAATAACACAACACAATAATAACAACAGCTAACAATAACAATAACAATAACAATAACAACAACAACAATAACACACAACAATAATACAACAATAACAATATCAATAACAATAACATCATCACACAATAACAACAATAATAACAACAATAATAATATCAGTACGCACAGATATGCATGTAAAGGAAATGGGAACATGAAAAAAATAGCCATTTATTGAGGTTTTCCTTCAAAACACAAGTAAATATAGGAACAACACTCTATTCAGGACGCATCATTTTTCCATACAGAATGCCATAACCCCCAGTAGAGTATTCAGCATCAACACAGATGTAGATCATTTCTTTCATCACACCTCACCTTGCATGCACCACACGCCATGCCAGATAACCAAAAAACATGGAACAGAAATGAATGTAAATTCATGAACAGAGATAATCCGCCATGTTGCCTGTGCAGCACCGCCGCCATGCACAATAATAACAACACAATAACACCGCCTCCTCCGCAGAACCATCGCCTCCTTTCCCTTCAACCTCCATTTATTTCACACTGGAGAAGAATAGGCGCTATGTATGTATGTATGCAGTGTGTGTGTGTGTGTAGTGTTAGTGTACATGTGTGTTTCTGCATAAGGCCGGCCTTTTTTGTGTGGCTCTGGGTACCAAAGAAAAATGGAAGTGGCACACCCATCTCCCTCATGACTCACCTGGACTGACAAGAGAGCAAGGAACTGTTTCAGCTCTGCTACTCATTCAAATGGGCTACGCCTGTAAACAAGAGCTGCAGTTATCCTAGCGGCCGGGGATAAGAGGGAAGGACTGGAGTGAGGATCACGAAGGGCCCCCAGTCCTCTTCTCTTCCCAGCACCGCCTGCCACCTTAGGATAATAAACAGCCACAGAGTGAGGGGGCTGATATAAGAGCTATCACTCACATTACAGGGTTATAAGACACAGACGCCTCTGTCACCCTCCATGACATTTGTTTTCATTCCACTTCAGAATTGAGGAGAAGTCAAACTGTTCTATCTTACCAATGGGCTCCCGAATTTCCTAGGATCTCATTGAGTGTGCCACCCTTTGATGACTGATGGCAGTTGCTAGTAGACTGACTGTGTCATGCTGTACAGAAGAAGAATGGACTGCAGCTGAGTGTTTCCACTGTTTCCATTCGGCACCACAGCACCATGTCTCAGCACTGCAGCATAGGTTTAACTATCAAACGCTATGAGAAAATTGAAAAGGATGTGATTCAACTTCTTCCCCTGCCACGCACTCCAGTACGGTGCCATTGATACAGAGCTGCAAATTCTCCACAGAGGGTGTGTACAAAACTTTGTTGACTTTTGATGAATTGTGGCTTATTTATAAAGATGTGGTCACAGTTAAACAAAAGGCCTTGTACACCCACTACAAAAGTCTCTAGAGAAAATGTCCTGATACTAGGAGTTAAGAATGTCTCACACCTTAATACCTTTACCTTGAGCTATTTTACACCTCATATTGGCACACGGACCAACAGGGTGATTTTATAAGAAACAACTAGCAAAACAATAGAGGTGGATTTTCATCTTCCCCAACTGCCAGTAAAACCAAAGTTAGACATGAATCAATGAAATCTCCTTGAAGAAAAAAACTGAGTTACAAGTTGTAAATTATGCTTTGGAGACTAATATTTCTATAGTGTATAAAATTATTATTTAAGTCATTTTGTATTTTGGCACCTTTAATTCCCTAAAAACGCAGGAGGCCTATCAGGAATATGGTTTGCAATCTGCCTCGCCCTAATATTGCTCTCGTACCAGGGTCACCTATGTCACAGATTTGAGAAGGTATAAAAATGGTTACTTTATATAGTTATCCAATTGTTATACGTTAGAGTTATGTGCATTGTATTACCTCTAACGAAGGGCGTAAATTTTAGTTTACTTACTGGACCTTTTACACGGGTTGTAAACACACGCTATGCTACTTTGTGTTTGTCACAGGAGTTCTAGAGTTCAGACTGTGCACACATCAGCCCATTAGTCAGGGACCCGGTCTTCCGAGAGGTCTCCGTCTGCAGTAATAGACCTGGGCCGTGGGAGAGAGTGGCGTCTCGTCAGTCGTGGCTGGATGACATTTTAACAGACAGGGCCCAACTTCCTGTGGATCAGAACAACAGCGTAACTACGAAGCTAATCCACTGCTCTCACAAATCCTCATCCTCATCCTCCCGGCCATCAGAAACGGGTAGTGCCTGATAGTTGTGGGACAATCATTTCTTGTGCCGACCCCTCTATATCTCATCTCAGATATCCATACTCGCTAAACATGGGATCTGTTTACTGCACCTCCTTAAAGTTCAAAAATACTGAGGTATTTGGTCAGTGTTTTAATTCAGAACATCTTAGTGACGAGTGGATGTATTATCAAATGAACCCAACCCAGTTGAGAAAGTGCTGGTGATATCCTCTGTTCAAAGAGTCACCCTGGGTGAAAGTTCAGAAAAAGATATTTGCTTAAATTATTATTGTCAGAAATGGTAATTCTTTTTCACAGTGATGCAAACCTTGATGTCTGACAGAGACAGTTAAGTATAAAAGTCAAAAAGGTGCTTTGTTGATTTCAATTGGCGCCAGTTGGCTTTGAACAGATGACTACGACCAGTGCGCTGGTTTTACTTGCCATCTTGTATTCTTTACTGATAGAGCTCACCATAACTATGTCAACACATTTATGGGAGTTGCACCTCTGCTTCAGCAAGGCATGGTAATAAACACTGGAGCTCTGAAAGGAATCTTCATTCGGTTTACAACCTCAGCTCTGCTGTTTCTCAACAGGGTTAACAGCTGATGATGTCTTTCCTAAGAAAATGCCTGGGTGATGCAAACAATTTTGTCAGTGCTGTCTTGCCATTCTCGGGGCTGATTAGGTTCAGGTCATAGCACAAGCTGCTCACTGAGCCCTTTTATATGTGCATTTTAAGTGCTATAATTATGCACAGTTTTTGGAAGTGTTTTTGTATTTAATGTGTACCGTAACATCAACATAATTAGAACTATGCAAATGCAAGGCCTTTGCTCTGTCACCGAGGGTAATGGCTTGACAGTAAATGATGTTGGAGATAGGAGATGTACAGTGCAGCAGCACAGGATTGTGAGGGATTGACAAATCAAGCAATTAAAAGGGAGGTGATTATGTCATCATTTTCTCGGGCTGGCTCAAAAAAGGTCCTGCTACATTTCATATTCACTCTGAATGAATGAATAAGGAATGGGGGATTGACTTGAAGTAGACATTCTGCTTACTTTTTTAGACAGGCCTTATCTCCCCACGTTCAGCCCTGTTAATATGATGATGAACAATATTTCATGAAGGGCGTCTGAATGTGTCTCTCCTGGAGAGAGCCCAGGCTCACTCTGTCTCCTCCCCATGTCCTCATCTTTCCTTTGTACCACTCTTTTCTGTGGGAGTGGGGATGAAGGGGGGGCAGGTGAGAGAAGGGAAAGTGAGGTAGATAATCACTACTGCTGCGCACACACACATACACACACACATCCCCAGAAATATTCAGTCCAGAACCACATCTTCCCTTCAACCCTCCCAAAACATTTCTCATATCACAATGCTAAATTTTTCTACATGCTAATCCATCAAAGCAGGCTGGGGCCAATCTGCAGGCGTGGGGCTGGGAGGTATGTGCTGCCTCTTCTTTTCAGGTGTGCCCCGCTCCCTGGCAGACATTTGTCCCGCTATGAGGCACACAAAGCCCCTGCCCTGTCAGCACTGATTGATCAGAGGCTGGCTGTAAAGGGAGGAAAGCAGCACACCCTATCAATGATGCTCTACATCTGCACCTGAAAAGAGCCTTCCTCTCCACAAACATGCTCAATGCTGTAGATAATGAGAGCTGTGCCAGCACAGCTCCTGCAGCTCTGGTTTTTGTCATGTGTATATAGGCAAAGTGCTTACCTTTAAGATGGAGGTAAGAGACAGTAAAAAAAAAAAAACAGGGCCCTTGGTAGGAAGATTATCATAATGTCTACAAACGCTGACAGGGTTGAATTTCGGTGACTCTTTTTCAGATTAGTGGGGCTTTTAAAAAGGGTGCATTTGCAGAACAATGTGATTGCGTGTTTGATTTTAATTTTCTGACAATCTTTCGCAGCATGTAAGGGATACATGTGGATGTTTTTTTCTGTACTCTGCATTGTTGGGATTTAGTCAGGCTAAGGGTGCTTTTAGATGAGTGTGAAGGCATAGCAGGCGCCTCTAAGAGCCTGGGCGATCCTGCAGGAGGGAGAGTGAGAGATAAAATGCAGAGGCCTCATTAGTAGCACATTTATCATCTCCTGTCTGTGATTTAAAAGAATGACTGGGTCAAATCACTTTAAATACCTCGGGGGAAATCAACATTTGTCATTGCAAAGCAAACCTGCCTCTCCCCTCTCTGCTGGCATTAATTTATTCTGGTAAAGCAGCCCCATTCGCCGCTGCGCTGATTTTAATTTCATCCTTGCAAAAACCTTGGCTGACTGTCTATCTCAATTCATTGCTTTAACATACAATTGTCCCCTTCAATTCACTGAAGTAATACTCACCACTAGCAAGGCTAAGCCCTATCCATAGACACTGGGCAGGTGATGCAAATGGTCTTTAGTGAAACACTAAAGCGTGTAAGACATTGCAAATTATTCTTCTGATGTCCACAATTAAAAACGAATGCCATCAGCGCTGAACAGAAAAATATACACGCTAAGAACAAGAAAGAGATTATGTATTATAAATGTGTTATTAATGCGTAACTCGGCAAGGTCGGGGAAGTCAAGATAGGTGTTGAAATATGGATGTCACCCTCAAAGAGCCCGCTAACATTGCTGCAAGTAGACCCTCTGGACACACCGCCTGACAGAATATTTATGTGTTTGCCAGCACACCGGCTTACATTTCTGTGAGCATTATCTGAGGACAGTGCAGCGCTGGTCATGCTAGCAATAGCAGTTCAGGTGTGAGCAAAATAAGGGCCTTGAGAGTTCTTTAGTTGAGACTCAGCTTCAAACCTGTGAAAAACTTTCCACAAAGTTTTCATCTAATGTCAGTTTGCCATTCATTATATCTAAAATTGTTTTATTCTGCTACATTTTACTGGTGAGCACGCATGAAAAGACATACACATGAGAATCAAAAAAATTCAATCTTTTTACCATCACGTAATTTCCAGCAACTGCTTCTCATACATTCTCAACATTCTTGCACACTGTGTGCATGCTGGACAAATCACGTTGTGTTTTAGTTGTGGAATGGTCACTTTCACACTGCACCACCCTGTCACCTTTTGTTAGTTCTGCTGATGGGACATTTAAGATGTTGATGCCAAATATGTATTGTAAGGCACTGCAAAAATATTTCAAAGTCAGGAGGAAGGAAGCAAAAGGGACAGATGCTGAGCAAGTCCTGAAAGAAGTGCGGGATGGCGTAAAAGCTGCACCAGAATAAACGCATATCTATTTCATACCAGTTCAGACAGAATAGTCTGCCATATGTAAATAGGGGTTCAATAATGAATGCACTTCCCCTGCTTTTATTTGCTTTAAGCCCTCACAGTCACACACACATTGGCACCATGCAAGACACAAATTAGAGAGCGTTTTAAAGAAAATATTCAAAGAGCAGCCTGCCGCCGGAATATCAGTTATTATTTTTGATGTTGCAATTTCTGACACTTTGATGCAATCAGTGAGTAGCCCCGGCATTCAGCCCTCTCCAGGGAGAGAGCTGTCAGGAGTGAGGAGCCGGTGGGTAGATAATTATGGGAGATCAAACCTCGCTAGTTAGTAGGCAGGAACGGGAGGCAAATGCCAAAAACCAGCCAATGTTTCGCAAACGCTTGTTCAAGGATATCCTAATTGCTATAAGTGGTTCCTTCAGGACTGGCACTTCAAACACTGCCTGCTGCATGATGTCATCTCCCTGGCTCCCCTTCACACTCACAATAGGCAAATTAAGGGAGAGGGCACAGCAAAACATACCAGAGGACAGTGTCCTTCCTCTGTCATGACATGTGACCCACATCAGTAGCAGACTTGCACATGTACTGCATAGTTATATGCATATACTGTATATACATACACAAAGGGACAAGCAACCATATGCAAGCAGACAAAATATTCTCTTTTCTTTATGTGGGCAGTGTACAGTTGTTACTTGTTACCTTTTTATGCTGATATCAATATAAACGAACAACACAACATCACTTAACATAATTAATATAGAATGCCGGCTAATTTATATGCAGAACAGAACAAGTACACCCATACTGTTCGTAAATATTAGGGTTGTATGATCTCAAAAGCAATATATTCTGACATCCAACTGTGTGCTCCATAATTCAAAGTGAGAACACAGTCCTATCTGTCAGTACTGTTTCCAGCCTACCTCTCCGATTCCCTTCTTACCTTTACAGTTCAAAGGGAAGGAGAGGGAAAGGTGAGTACAATTAGCTGAAATCAGTCAGAACAAATTGTCCAACTGCATTGTACTATGCTAAGACATCAGAGTCCATTTGCTGTTGGTTGAATGACCCTCTTATCGTGACCCTTGTAGCCCATGCAACATGCATAAAAACCACTGTTGTCTAATCAGGCTCTCATACTTATGGTTGACCAATATCTCATCTAATACAGAAACTAACTTGAAAAAGAATCCAAGACCTGTTTCTGTCTGCCTCAGCTACATCAAAGGAAACTCAACCCTCGGCAATCAAAAAGAAGGATTTCATGTTTCAAAAACAATTCACATTTTCAAAGGGGGACCACAGCTGACATACAATCGCAGTAAACCTATTGAGTCTTCAGCTCCCTCATTCTTTTTCTTTCCCTGTTGTGAATGTGAATCTTGAGGGTCATTGATCATCTCATTAAATTCAGCCCCAAAGAAAGCGATCCTTTTCACACAGCTCAGGAATTCAGACACGAAACACCCCCGCCTCTCTTCAGGCACACACAAACACGCTCGCACCATCAAACATCACCAAATGACTGCCTTTCGCAGACAAGAAAGACGGCAATAAAATGATAAAATAAAGTCTATTTTGTTCAAAAAGGGTAGAAAGGGGTCATTTTCTGCATAGAGTGCTGAACTGTTAGCATAACAAAGCAACTGGCTGGCGAGCTAATGGCTCTTCATCTGTGACAAGGGGCTCACTAGCTTTTCACTGTTGTGCTCCTCATAAAGTGGCCTGAAACAACACCTTACTTCTGCTCCTGACCTTCCTACACTCAAACACAGGAAATCCCAATGTCAAGCTCAAAGTCTATACACGTTCCACACATCACACCTCACACAAAGTGAGCTAAAATAATAAACATACTACAAGGGGTATTAGTATATCTCCAAAGGCATTATGAAACAGACACAACTACACACGCACACACTCAGATGAGGCAGGCAGGACAGCCTTGTGAGCGCTCCGCAGCCCTAGAGTGGCTTGGCTCAGTCTAATTGTCTCTCTAATTGGTGATGTCTAAAGGGGGTCTTCTCTTTATTTTTGGACAGAGCGGCATGCCATCACGCAAGGCAAATTACATAGACAGACAGGCTGGAACACAACAGAGGAGACACAAATGACAGCCAGAGGGGGAAAAAGTGAGAGCAGAGGGAGGAGGGTGATTATCATTATTATTATTTTATTCACCACGGGGAAAAGACATGTTTAGAAAAGTGAGTTTCAGGTGGCTAAACATCCAAATTGCTCCCCTCCCAACGGCCCCTCCGTCCCCTCCATCATCCCAACTCTGGCTGAGTATGTTAGGGATGAGGTCATGCCGTACTCAACCAGCAGTGGTGAGAGGCCTCATTCTCCACTCCACGACCCTGACGCTTTATCCAGGAGGCCTGCCTTTGATGTGCTCGTAATATGAAGGACGCGGGGCTATCAGCTAGCTGTCAACTCGGTAACTACCCCGCATCGCTCCCAGGGGCAGCAGAGCCAACCGAGCCAGCATGGCCGTCCAGCGCCCAGCAGCTCTGCCGCTGATGGACCTGATTAATTCCCCGGAACGCTGGTTTGTCTTCCTGCAGTTCAGTCAATGACTTCATTCAGCAGGGTGAGGTCACCAGAGGCCTGGTAATAAAGGGGCTGCACTTCACAGTAAAGACAGCACGCCTGTGTGCAGCTCTCCAAAAAAAGCCCTTTAAGAAAGAAGAGGGTAAAAAAAAAAAGAGGAAAACATCCAAGTGTCTTTGGCTCTGGAGCGGCAGTCCTTGAGCAAGAGGCGAGTGGAACGTACTTCCTCTCACTCTTGCCTTCTCTTCTCTTTCCTGTCTCCCATTGTGGGAGAAATAATAATTGGCAGACCAATGAATTATTACTACACACAGTAGCTACAGGAAGAACAATGTCCCTTATTGGTGGAGGCTCCACTAAATGTGACTTTCCTTTAAGAGAACAGAGGTTCACAGAGTAAATGGATTTCTTAAATAAAAAAATAAAATGGGTGTTTCGTTTCCCTCTGACTCTGACCACCTTCTATTCTATTTGAAAACTTTCATCGTTTTTATAGAGAATAATGTGTCAATGTGATGAATGAGCGTTCAATAAAACCAGTGATAATGATAGAAGTTGTCCTCTCCTCTCCTTGAGTCATAACTGATGTGGCACGGCGGTTTAAAGCAGTAGTCTCATATAACAATGCTTATTAAGAGGCAAAGGCCTTTAAACAAGTCAAATAAAATTGATGTCATTCACTTTTTGAAACTCAATGATAATCTAGGGAATTTCACTCCCAACAAACGGCATGGGAAAACGACACAACTTACGAGTGCAAGTAACTCACTCTCGCACTTATGGGATTGTAAAAAATGACAATTTCTTGAAATGTGCCATAAATTTGCTGAATTGCTCTTGCCATCCCCACGATGATGGTTGCTTTCACTCCGTGGGCCATGCAAGTCTAGTCACTTCATATAATCTGTAGTCACAAATCACAGTGGGCCTCCCAGCCTCTGAGGAGTAATATGGGACTTTGGAGGCTTTTTTGGCAGCTCAGGTTAGCCCAGCAGACGGGGACAAATAGATGGCGGTCTGTGGCCTGTCTATCCATCCGTCCTGCCTCTGGGATGGAGCGCAAATTGGGAGAGGGCGAGAGTGAAACGGTGGCCCAGCAGTGATGCACGGCGCTGCAAGCTCATAAAGCAGGCCATCAGCTGACCTCTGAGGCACAGGGGAACAGGCAGGGCCTTTACGACCATCACCAGATTTAACAGCCAATAATGACTGGAATAACCGCTTAAACCTTTACGGACCTGCACAGCCGCATGGTAGCAGTGACAGCAGAGCAAGGCAGGAATAGAGAGAGAGAGAGAGAGAGAGAGAGAGAGAGAGAGTGATATATTCAGCCAGTGCACTGACAGGGGCCATGTTTCAACCGAAGGGAAAATGACAGATGCAAAGGGAGAGCACCCTGATATGTGTGTCTCTTTAAGTGGAGCCAACTGGCTTGTCCATTCCCATCCTGATGAATGCACAACAGGGAGAGCTGGAGGGAGAAGTGGACGAGGGAGAAGACAGAAGTGATACATGGGGCTTGAGACATGAGGGGAAGAACAAACAAAAAATGGCAAGAAAAGAATGCAATTTGGAGAAGAGTTTTTTTCTGTGGGTAAATATATTCACTAAAAATCACATTATTCGCATAATATTTTTGTTTTCATG